>JBBDGT010000035.1:0-45000 GCA_037306005.1 Rhinophrynus dorsalis | reverse complement strand
TCATGACCTTCTGATACCTTGTGGTGTAAATGAATAAATGATTTAGAGCAAGAACAAAGCATTTTATTTACAGAGACTAATTTATAAACACATATACTGATGTTTAAACAAACATTAAAGTGATAGTAATGTCTAAAAAAATCTTTTTTGCATTTAGAAGAGCTCAAAAAGCTGATCTAAATGCAAAAAAACGTATCTCTCAAACCGCTATGGTTTAAGAGATACGGGCGTTTGAAGTTTGATTTCTCCTACTGACAGCTGTAAAGCTGTCAGCAGGAGATTCGTGTCGATCGACACGCTGGCGCTTGAGAAGTGCCGGGATCTCGTTACTTACACGGAATCCCTTCATTGGAATGGTCTAAAACGTGTTCCTGAACACTAGTCACATGTTTTAGAGCATTCTAATGAAGGGATTCTGTGTAAGTAACGAGATCCCGGCACTTCTCAAGCGCCAGCGTGTCGATCGACACGAATCTCCTGCTGACAGCTTTACAGCTGTCAGTAGGAGAAATCAAACTTCAAACGCCTGTATCTCTTAAACCATAGAGGTTCGAGAGATACGGTTTTTTGCATTTAGATCAGCTTTTTGAGCTCTTCTAAATGCAAAAAAGTTTTTTTTAGACATTACTATCACTTTAATGTGAGTTTTATTGCTGTGGAGCAATGTGATACATTTATATATACCTAGCACAGACTGATCTCCTAAAAAGAGGGACATCAGGGTGGGAAAGAGGGACAGAGGGATTTGGGTCTCAAAGAGGGTCTATCCCTCCTAAAGCGGGACACTTGGGAGGTATGCAATTGGTGGAACAATTAGAGCAAAGGAATTCTGCTCCCGCCTACATTTTTACTTTACACCATGCTATGCTTTACCCATTAGCTACCCATCCTAGTCATAAGTATAGTTAAGATGTTTGTTCTCTGTGTAATAAATTCATTATTCCTCTACTTTAGGTGATGTATTGACATTCCTAGACTCACACGTAGAGTGCAATGTTGGGTGGCTGGAACCTCTTCTGGAGCAAGTTCGAATGAACAGGAAAAAAGTGGCCTGCCCTGTAATCGAAGTCATTAGTGATAAAGACATGAGGTAACATTGTATGTTATACCTAAAAAAAATAAGGTTCTATGTAAGGCTGTGGGGATTTTCCAAAAAGAAACGTATTGCCACCTCATTTAATAATGGTGTAATGTTCTGCTGGTGGCATGTAATTGCCAGGACACCGACTTAAAGGGATAGTAATGTTTCATAATAAAAGCAGCTCTAATTAATCATCATAGTATTTGGACTTTGGAGAGAGTTATTTCAATTCTGTCAGAGTTGTAGTTCCAGAGTAATTCAATGATAAAGTATCCCCCTCCCACCCCTTTTACTGATGTAACACTGCTCAGCCAGATCAGAAGGGAGGTGCCCAGGTAGACTGCAGAGAGGGCCAATCTTCAATTAAGATCAGGGAAAAACCTGAAAAACTTGTCAAGGGGGGCAGAGTTTTCATTGTTCTCATAGGAAGAAGATTGTCCCCTGCTGTTATCTGTCTGGTCTATGGACTGGATTCCACATCTGAGAAGAGATGGCTTACACTAGGTAAAAGGGGCGGGAGGGGAAACTTTGCTTGTGAATATCTCTCAAACCATAAAGGTTTGAGAGATAAAACTTACATCGTTCTTTATGTTTTTTTAATGCCTACAAAATAAAATAAAGATAAAATGAAGTATTACTATCCCTTTAAGGGGTTAAAGGAAAGGTCTGCTCATCTTATTAAATAGGGTAATTCGTATGAGTTGCTGCAGTAAAGTCACCGTCGTGAACTGGCCTAATTCATATAATTATGTGATTGCTTCATTGCTTTTTCTTCTTTCATTGCAGCTATATGACAGTGGACAATTTCCAGAGAGGCATATTTACATGGCCCATGAATTTTGGGTGGAAACCAATTCCTCTAGAAGTAATTAAGAGAGATAAAATAACAGACATGGATCCAATAAAGTAAGTATGTGCAGCAGGATTTTAAAGGACCAGTAAACTTTTTTTTATGAAAAAATTTATATTGTAGGGATTTTCCTATTGAGTAAAATAAGGGAACTCCCACTGCTAAGAGATTTATATTTCCAGAGTTATTACAGTTTAAACTCATGTTTTTTTACATTAGCAGTGCCCTCTAGTGGTCAAATTCTAATTAGATTTCCTTTTAGATTCTAATGGAGAGGAAAGTCAGAAAAGCCAGAGACATACAGTTCTCCATAGAATGTGATAGAAATTGCCTGTCACTTCCTGTCAGTTACAACTATCAGGAAGTAAACACAGTAAATTCACTTCCTGTCAGAACTATCAGGAAGTAAACACAGTAAATTCACTTCCTGATTATTTAAACTGCTATAAATCCTATATAATAATTCGCTAAAACGTGTGTAACGACGCAGTCATGCGCAGTAGAGACTGCTGAGCGTGCTGCAGTCATGTTCAGTACAGACTGCCCGCGCCTAGGCTGATACAGAGCTGGACGCTCCTTTGGAGCGTCCAGCTCTGTATCAGCCGCGGCGCGGGCAGTCTCTACTGCGTATGACTGCCCTGCAACCGGCTGGCAGTGGCACTGTGGCCCGTGTAACGGCCTCTTCAACTAGTTTTGAATAAAACATCTGACAGCGATGTTTTATTCAGCAGGAAATGTTCTGTAACATATGTATTTTCATTAAAAAAAGTTTACTGCTCCATTAAATAAATAGAAAAAAAGTTGTGAAGTCAAATAATGAAATGTTTGCTAAAAATTCCGATTTTTACAGGGTTAAACATACATTAATGAATTTGTATTAAAGGGAAATAAACCCCTTCTATTAAAAGCAAACCCTCAGATAATTGATCATTTATTTTAACCCCTTGTGCGCTAAAGAGGCCTCCAATGGATTGCTTTGAAATGCATTTGAGGCCTCGGTAGCATTCATGAAGTCAAACAATTATTAGATACAAACAGTGATTAACCCCATAAGAACCAGATGGATCAGGGTTATTCCTCGTCGAGGCCACTTTGTTTGGAGAGGGAGCACGTGAGAACGATCACACGTACCGCCTCAATGTGAGAGAGGCTGAAACTGACTGCTTCGGTCTCCAAGCATGATCACAGCACTCCAACAGGCGCTCTTTGATCAACAAATTCATAACATGTCAGGACCATCACCAGCCCTTAATGGACCGAGAGTCCTAGCGGGCCTGGCATGTCCGCTGTCCCAAAGGGGTTAACAATTAGATTCTAATTTGATCTTCTAATGTACTCCTTAAAGGAGAAGTAATGTTTTGTTATGGAAAATATATAATTCGTAATACTACTCGGAGATGTGTCATTCAGAAATTGAGAGTAGCCTAAGGCTCAGTTTACCCACAGAATGTGATAGAAATGTCTGTGTGGATACCTGATAGTGGTTCTACTAATAGTTTAACCTTTGAGTGCCAGAGAGCAACGCAACTCATTGCAGAGCAATGCTTTATGTATCCCTTTGGCACTCAAAAGATTAATTACAAAAAGGACATTCTGAGATGTAATACCTTTGGAATGAAGCATCTGTCAACCCTAAAAATCATTTAACATAAACACATAATGAATTTATTGTTATATTAGTTTATATTATATATTTCATTATGTTTGTATTATATTGTTATCTCACTTTGTTGCTATCTGACTGTTACAGGTGTCCAGTCATGGCTGGGGGGTTGTTTTCCATTGATAAGAAATATTTCTATGAACTTGGAACCTATGATCCAGGACTGGATGTTTGGGGAGGAGAAAATATGGAAATTTCATTTAAGGTATTAATTGCATCGGGTATATTAGACAAGAGTCATAAAGCATATGTGTGTATGTATATGTGGGTATGCGTGTGTATGTATGTGTGTGTGTGTGTATGTATGTATGTATATGTGTGAGTGTGAGTGTTTGTGTATGTATGTGTATGTGTGTGTTTGTGTATGTATGAATATGTGTGAGTGTTTGTGTATGTATGTGTATGTGTGTATATTCGTGTATATATGTGTGTGTGTGTATGTATGTATATGTGTGTGTTTCTGTATGTATGTGTATGTGTGTGTATATATATGTGTGAGTGTTTGTGTATGTATGTATATGTGTGTGTGTGTGTGTGTGTGTGTGTGTGTGTGTGTATATATGTGTGTGTGTGTGTGTGTGTGTGTGTGTATGTGTATGTGTGTGTGTATATATATGTGTGAGTGTTTGTGTATGTATGTATATGTGTGTGTGTGTGTGTGTGTGTATATATGTGTGTGTGTGTGTGTGTGTGTGTGTGTGTGTGTGTATGTGTATGTGTGTGTGTATATATATGTGTGAGTGTTTGTGTATGTATGTATATGTGTGTGTGTGTGTGTTTATATGTGTAGAGTGGAGATTGTAGCCATATAAGTCCAGTGATACAGATGTAAAATAACAAACAAAATTAGTATCTTGTAATACTCCTTTTTATAGGACTAACAGAATTTTGGATGACAAGCTTTCGGGATTAACTCCCTTTCTCAAGTCAGAAATGCTTTAGATTTGAGAAAGGGAGGTTCTCCTGAAAGCTTGTCAATCCAAAATTCTGTTAGTCCTATAAAAAGGAGTATTACAAGATACTAATTTTGTTTATTTTACATCTGTATATGTGTATGTATACACATGACTCACATAATACAGATCTAGCAGCATAAGCCAGCACTCCCAATGTACACGCTTAATCATGATCATGGAGTCGCTGTTGTTAACAGCATCAGATTTAAAAACTGTTAAACCAATCAAAATGGATCACGTTATAAGGAAGTATAATCAATCATCCATTAATCCCATGCACTCAAGAAAACACCTGCAAATTCCCAGTGTAAAAGTGTAACCCTTCAAGTACCAGAGGGATATGAAACCCAACATCTGGTTTTGTATAACATTAAAGCACAGAAATATTACAAAGTAATCCCTCAAGTGCCAGACTGGCACGAAACACACAACCCAGCAATGTAGCACACTCAACTACAGAGAAAACATCACTGTCCTTAAAGGGATAGTAATACTTAAAATATAAAAAAAAATATGTTGTAGGGGTTATCCCCCCTGAGTAAAACAAGAGTACTCCCACTGCTGAAAGGTGTTTCATTCAAAAGTTATTAATTTTCAAAGTTGAATTTTTTTAGGTGCAATATCACAGTGGCCAGAAATTGTACAGTGGCGCTGTTGCTACACCATCCTATGGAGATTTATGGTCCCACTGTACAATTTCAGGCCACTGTGATATTGCATCTAAAAAATTCAACTTTGAAAATTAATAACTTTTGAATGAAACTCTGCTGAAGAGCAACAGGATGGTCCTGGGACCAGAATCTGCTTCTGTCAGCTACAGCACTGACGTCTATGAAAGGGGGGGGACTTTACATGCTTCAATCTCTCAAACTATAAATGTTTGAGACATGGGACATAGCTCATTGTACTAGTATTTTTAATGTCTACAATATTAATATTTGTTAAAGTGTTAGTAATGTCCAAAAAAGTTTTATGCATTTAGAAGAGCTTAAAAAGCTGAGCTAAATGCAAAAAAACGTATCTCTCAAACCGCTATGGTTTAAGAGATACGGGCGTTTGAAGTTGATCTCTCCTGCTGACGGCTGTAAAGCTGTCAGCTGGAGATCCGTGTTAGTCGACACGGAGGCGCTTGAGAAGTGCCGCGATCTCGTTACTTACCACGAATTCCTTCATTGGAATGGTGTAAAACGTGTGCCTGGTGTTCAAGCACTCACTTTAGATTATTCCAATGAAGTGATTCCGTGTAAGTAATGAGATCCCGGCACTTCTCAAGCGCCTCCGTGTCGACCGACATGGATCTCCTGCTGACAGCTTTACAGTTGTCAGTAGCAGAGATCAAACTGTAAACGCCTGTATCTCTTAAACCATAGCGGTTTGAGGGATACGGTTTTTTGCATTTAGTCTTTAACCCATTGGATGCTAGAGCTGTATCACTACATTGCTTCTTTATTCTTTGGTGACCTCTCTAGCAATCTAGGTGTAGATGTACTAACATGAGATAAAGGTGAGATAAACCCTCCAGTGGGATACATTATCCAGTTCCTGCGTTATTCTATTCTTTGTTCAGCATGCAGCCTGTGGGCCAGTGCAACCCACCTGACCCCAGGATGCGGCACACCGGAGATTTTAACAAAACGCAGTGTTTACCTAATGAGCTAGCACACAGTAACTAGTAGGTCAGTAGGGTCTTAACGGTATCCTGTCAAAACATCACACTGAAAACAGCGTGCAGCTACATGCCACATTAAGCATGTCGCCGTGATGAAAAGGGCGACATGAGAATCTCACCCTGCATAAAATCACGAGATTCTCATGTCACCTCCTTAAATGGCACTTCAACCCACAGCTTCCGCAGCACGACTGGTGAGACAAGCAACATTAGAAATTAAATACCTTCGACAGCAAAATCAATGAAGGAAATAAAAATATTGCCACTGGCCCAACGCCGCTTCAACCCAACCTGTAGCATCCAATTTATTGTCTGCAGACCTAAGGAAGGACTGGTGAGACACGCAACATTGGACATTACTGTATTGCATTGTACTATATCTGCAAGGTGATGACAAAATTGTAGCATGGTTAACCCTTTCAGTGCCAGAGATGTTCCCAATGATTGGGGACCTCTTTGGCACTGATTTTGCAAATACCTACAATATGAGGGATAGTAATAATAAAGCATTACTATCCCTTTAAAATGAAAGTGGCCCTACACATATACACTACAGTTCATGTGACAAACAATTTAAAAGACTTAGATTCCACTGCTACAGAGCCTATTCACTAAGACAGGTATAGACAACTGTTGGACCTCTAGCTGTTGGGAACTACAACTCCCATCATCCCCAAGTCAACCAGTGGCTGATTCCAACAGCTAGAGGTCCAACAACTGACTAACCCTGGGCCAGAGGCGTAACTAGAATCCACGGGGCCCTGGTGCAAGAATTGCCACGGGCCCCCCTCCGACCACATTGGCCCCCTCATCCACATTGGCCACCTCCACAATTCCCCCATCACAATGCCCCCATCACAATGCCCCTCATGCTCCACATTTCCCCCCAATCTCCACAATGCCCCCATCACAATGCCCCTCATGCTCCACATTTCCCCCCAATCTCCACAATGCCCCTCATTCTCCACATTTCCCCCCAATCTCCACAATGCCCCCATCACAATGCCCCTCGTGCTCCACATTTCCCCCAATCTCCACAATGCCCCTCGTGCTCCACATTTCCCCCCAATCTCCACAATGCCCCCATCACAATGCCCCTCATTCTCCACATTTCCCCCCAATCTCCACAATGCCCCTCATTCTCCACATTTCCCCCCAATCTCCACAATGCCCCCATCGCCACATTGCCCCTACTGACCCCCGTCCTCCTACCTCCTGGTAGTCTAGCGGTGTGTGTGACGTGCTCCCGCGCGGTCCTTAGTAATGCAGAGCGCTGGTAGATTATGTCATCTCCCAGCGCTCTGCATTACTCGAGCGCTGGCCGCCGGGACGTCAGCTGTGCTGCGGGCGGATGGCGAGGGGGTCGCAGGGGGCGGCCCGCCCATGAGAGTGACGGGCCCGGTCGCAGGTGCGACCCCTATTGTTACGCCACTGCCCTGGGCAAAAATATCTCCAACATAAAAAAGAGACTTCTTAGAATAACACAGGAATTGGAGAATTAATTTATCTCATCACGTTTATTGCCGCTTCGTTAAGTTAATGACTTAAAATATTTGTTTTGTTTATGCTTTGTAGGTTTGGATGTGCGGAGGAGAAATCGAGATCATCCCCTGCTCTAGAGTGGGCCATATATTTAGGAATGACAACCCATACTCATTTCCAAAGGATCGGATAAAAACCGTAGAGCGTAATCTGGCCCGAGTGGCTGAAGTGTGGCTGGATGATTACAAGGAGATATTCTATAGTCACGGTTACCAATTCCTACAGGACAATATAAACATTGGGGATCTTTCAGAACAAAAGGAACTAAGAAAGAGACTGCAGTGCAAAAGCTTTAAATGGTATCTGGATAATGTCTACCCTGATATGGAAGCGCCGCTTTTCAGGGCTACAGGTTTGGTGAGTTGCAGTTCATCTCTTTCTTTACAGCACAGTATTTTGACATTGGAAGTAAAGAATTACATCATAAGTTAGTGGAAGAATTCAAACCATCTGCTCAGTGAAAACGTACAGGCCAACATGTATCAGTTTGAAACACAATGAAATGATAGGGTTAAGAGCTATACCTCTGCCTGACAAAGGGACCTGGCTGCATTAAATAGCACTTTTAATCACTTAAAGGGTAGTAATACTTTGTTTTATCTTTATTTTATTTTGTAGGCATTAAAAAACATGAAGAACGATATAAGTCTTATCTCTCAGACCTTTATGGTTTGAGAGATATTCACAAGCAAAGTTTCCCCTCCTGCCCCTTTTACCTAGTGTAAGCCATCTCTTCTCAGATGTGGAATCCATTCCATAGACCAGACAGATAACAGAAGGGGACAATCTTCTTCCTATGAGAACAATGAAAGCCCTGCCCCCTTGACACGTTTTTCAGGTTTTTCCCTTATCTTAATTGAAGATTGTCCCTCTCTGCAGTCTACCTGGGCACCTCCCTTCTGATCTGGCTGAGCAGTGTTACATCAGTAAAAGGGGCAGGAGGGGGATACTTTGTCATTGAATTACTCTTGAACTACAACTCTGACAGAATTGAAATAACACTCTCCAAATACTATGATGATTAATTAGAGCTGCTTTTATTATGAAACATTACTATCCCTTTAAATCCTAGAGAGGCTGTGAACACATTGCTGTGCAATGCATAACACATTGCTGTGCAATGCATTGAAGACCTTACTAGCATTTGGTTGTTAACCTCTTAAGGACCAGGGGAGTAGGCAATGATATGATAACATTTCGATGTATTGGAAAGAGAGGTGCATAATCTGATAAGCTAGTCACTGGCCCAAATATCAATGTTCACTCTTAGCCTAATTATATTATAAATTATCTCACAAGATTCTTAGGCATTCGCAAATATTCTTTATTTTACCAGTTTGAGATTCCAGTTCCATTGAGTTAAGATGGATTAAGATTTAATTGTCTCTACATATATTGTGTTAACACTGTGACACTAACCAGTGTATTTGTGTATGAACACAAGACATTTAGGCACTCACAAGCTTTCTCAAATCCCCTTATAGTTACATGAGGAATTGCCTAATTTTAGTGTGAATTACTAATAAATTGTTCTTATTAATATAGCTATTACCCTTTCAGTGCCAGAGGGATGTGCATTACACATATCTATTGCACTGAAAAGGTTAAGGGAGGACAGGGCTTTCTCTACTCCTTAAAGAGATAGTAATACTTCATTTTATCTTTATTTTATTTTGTAGGCATTAAAAAAACATGAAGAGCGACATAAGTCTTATCTCTCAAACCTTTATGGTTTGAGAGATATTCACAAGCAAAGTTTCCCCTCCCGCCCCTTTTTCCTAGTGTAAGCCATCTCTTCTCAGATGTGGAATCTGGTTGTAAGACCAGACAGGTAACAGAAGGGGACAATCTTCTTACTATGAGAACAATGAAAAGTTCCAATTATTTCAGTGGGGCATTTCAGCCCTTGAATGGTAGAGAGGTCTACAGTAAGTGATAATGAAGATGTGTTAGCAATCAAGGGGTTAAAAAGCTCATATAAATCAGTAGGATCTTTTTATTTGCCACCAAAGACTTATAGCCTACAAAGCCAGCGGCTTCCCCTTCGGGTATGTACTAAAGTGTATGATCACTGTAGTGCACATCGGCAGGCACACTCCAATATCATTTAGACTTTAACCCTTTGAGTGCCAGAGGGGTACGCAATGCATTGCTCTGCAATGCGTTGCGTACCCCTCTAGCACTCAAAGGGTTAATACCAACAAGGACAGATCGCCTGGCCCATATCATGCACAGGGAAAAGGTTTAAAGGAACAGTAAACTTTTTTTTTTATGAAAACACATATTACAGAGCATTTCCTGCTGAATAAAACAAGGTCACTCCCATCGCTGTCAGATATTTTATTCAAAAATTATAGCAGTTCAAATAATCAGGAAGTGAATTTACTGTGTTTTACTTCCTGATAGTTCTAACTGACAGGAAGTGAATTTACTGTGTTTACTTCCTGATAGTTCTAACTGACAGGAAGTGAATTTACTGTGTTTACTTCCTGATAGTTCTAACTGACAGGAAGTGACTCAGCAGTTGCTATCACATTCTATGGAGAACTGTATGTCTCTGACTTTTCTGACTTTCCTCTCCATTAGAATCTAACAGGAAAACTAATTATAATTTGACCACTAGAGGGCACTGCTAATGTAAAAAAAAACATGGGTTTTAACTGTAATATCTCTGGAAATATAAATCTCTTGGCAGTGGGAGTACCCTTATTTTACTCCCTACAATATATATTTTTTCATTAAAAAAAGTTTACTGCTCCTTTAAAGTTACAGCATTTCCACTGTGTCTTTTAGTACATAGTGTTAAGAATACCCTACAGGAAAGGATTGACCCAAAACTCCATTAAACTGTTCCATTGCCTTTCCCTCAGCTCATGCAGGATTAAGGGGAACATTTTGACATAAATAGCTTAGTTAACTGAGATAGAAAAACGAACCTGCTCTTCTCCAAGCAAGTTATCCAAATGTGAACTCTGGATAAAACATATATTATACCAACGTGTTGATACAAAATAAAGAGGTTTTTGTTGCATTGTTTGGCCAAAGTCTGTTGAACCCTTTGTGCCAGAAGGGTATGCAACGCATTGCAAAGCAATACGTTGCGTACCCCTCTGGCAATCAAAAGGTTAAGCTCACTTACCTCGCCAAGGTACCCCATTACAAGCGAATCCTATCTAATTCATATTGCCATCTATCTGAGACATATTGATATCTGATACATATTGACATCCTTCAAAATCGCCCCTGATGAATTATTTTGAGGAAACGAGTTGTATAAATTGACATTAAGCAGGCGTAGGACTAGAAAATTAATTCCAGAGCAGATTCAGAGCAAAAGTTTACCTATGCATTCCCCCTAGTGTTATTTGTGTATAGAATTAGTTCTGCTGTTTTTACATCCTGCATTTCAGTATACAAACCACTAGAGAGCACCAATGTTGTTCTAAATCAATAAATCACTTTGTAAAACATCTGCACAGAAAGACAGAAATATAATATTACTATAAAATATAAATAAGGCCAAATTCTGTCAACAGTTTGGAACTCAAACTATTGTACTGCTGCTTAAAATAAAATTGAGTGTAATTTATGAATGAAAAACTTTTTTAACTATGTTTTTCTTTTGTTGTAGCTGTCAAATGCAGAATTGGGAAAATGTCTTTCTATAGTGAATTCAACTTTAGTCCTCGATGTTTGTGATGCAAGTAAAGAGGTAAATCTCATTACTGATAGTGTACCATACACACACACTCAGAGGCACACACATACATACATGCGCACACTCTAATACACACACCACACACAGACACATAGGCACTGTGACACACACACACACACACACACACAAATACACAATGTGACACACACTCACAAGCACACACATACACACTGTGACATACAATCACAAACACGCACAGATATACACACTGTGACACACAAACACACATACACACTGAGATACACACACACATACACACTGTGACACACATACACCCTGTGACACATTCACAAACACACACACCCTGTGACACAAACACACACATACACACTGTGACACACAAACACATACACACTGTGACACACATACACACTGTGACACACGCACACACACACCCTGTGACACATTCACAAACACACACATACACACTGTGACACACACACACACACACACCCTGTGACACACTCACCAACACACACATACACACTGTGACACACAAACACACATACACACTCTGATACACAAACACATACACACTGTGACACACACACACACACACACACACACCCTGTGACATTCACAAACACACACACATACACACTGTGACATACACACACACACACACACACACACACCCTGTGACACACTCACAAACACACACATACACACTGTGACACACATGAAAATATACACTGTGACAGACATATACCTTTCCACATACACAAACATAGACATACACACTGTGACACACTCACATACACGCTGTCACACACACACATACACCCTGTGACACACTCACAAACACACACATACACACTGTGACACACATGCAAATGTACACTGTGACAGACATATACCTTTCCACATACACAAACATAGACATACACACTGTGACACACTCACAAAACACACACATACACACTGTGATACACACACACACACACTGTGATACACACACACACACTGTGACACACTCACATACACGCTGTGACACACACATACACCCTGTGACACACTCACCAACACACACATACACACTGTGACACACATGCAGATATACACTGTGACAGACATATACCTTTCCACATACACAAACATAGACATACACACTGTGACACACTCACAAAACACACACATACACACTGTGATACACACACACACACACTGTGATACACACACACACACACTGTGACACACTCACATACACGCTGTGACACACACATACACCCTGTGACACACTCACCAACACACACATACACACTGTGACACACATGCAGATATACACTGTGACAGACATATACCTTTCCACATACACAAACATAGACATACACACTGTGACACATACACACTGTGACACACTCACAAAACACACACATACACACTGTGACACACTCACAAAACACACACATACACACTGACACTCACATATATATATAGGACTTCATCCTGCAGTGTGTGTATATATATATATATATTTTGGCCTTACAGCCCCTAGTGTTTAAATATTAACGCCAGGTATATCCTGTTCTTAATGGAAGAATACAGTGATAGGGTGTAAGCTATGCACGTGGAAAAAAATTCTCATTAGCGACTTTTTTCAGCTAGAGATGTATTTATAAACCTGACTCTCTCTGTATATGTGGCCTGTCTTTGTGAGTTTTAGTGACAATTCTTAACCCCTTAACGACCCTTGACTGTCCTGGCATGTCATGGGTAGATTTGCATTTAGGACCCATGACGTGCCAGGACCGTCATGGAATACAGGGCCCCCCGCGCAGCTGCACGCCTTTCGGGGAGCCCTGAACCAGAAGCAACAAAAAAAATGGTCCGTGGTGCTTAAGTGACGGCCACAGACGTGATCGGCCGTCCTTAAGGGGTTAAACCTACACTAAGTGGTTTTATACATCTCTCCAAAGTTCTTGTGTATGAAAGCAACCTGGAGCAATTCTGGGGCAAACCAACTGAAAGATAGGGGAGAAATAAACATTACCCAAATACTAATTGATTTAAACTGGTATTTTAATGCTTTGAATGCTCAGCAATATATGAGAGTCCTCCCTAGCTTTCAAGGCGTTAAAATGCCCCATCTACATTAATGGGAATTTTTTCTGTGTCCCCTATGATGTAATTGGTTTGCACCAAAATTGTGCCAGTTTGCTTTCATACATAAAACCTTTGGGGAGATGTATAAAACCATTCTTAGTGTAAGTTTAAAGGGATAGTAATGTTTCACAAAAACAGCAGCTCCAATTAATCTTCATATTATTTGAGCCACAGAGAGTGTTATTTCAGTACTGTCAGAGTTGTAGTTCAAGAGTAATTGAATGATAAAGTATCCCTCTCCCGCCCCTTTTACCTAGTGTAACACTGCTCACCTCAGATGTGGAATCTGGTTGTAAGACCAGAATGATAACAGCAAGGTACAGTCTTCGTCCTATGAGAACAATGAAAGCCCTTCCCCCCTTGACAAGTTTTTCAGGTTTTTCCCTTATCTTAATTGAAGATTGTCCCTCTCTGCAATCTACCTGGGCACCTCCCTTCTGATCAGGCTGAGCAGTGTTACATCAGTAAAAGGGGTGGGAGATGGATATTTTGTTATTGAATTACTCTTGTACTACAACTCTGACAGAACTGAAATAACACTCTCCAAAGTCCAAATACTATGATGATTAATTAGAGCTGCTTTTATTATGAAACATTACTATCCCTTTAAGGCTATGGTGACTTGAGTGCCCTGTGTTTTAGCTTAGTCCAAACCTCTCGTGCTTACTTGACTGCAGTGTCCTGTGTTCTCCCAGCAATCCCAAGGCATGTCAGGCCTGGTGGAGGTGTGACAGATGGGCGGACCATATGAATATCTGGGTACTTTGGCCCATATTTATAAAAGCAAACTGGAGTTATTCTGGAGTAAACCAACTGCACCATCGGGGACAACTAAAAATTCCTATTAACCCCTTAACAACCCTTGATGGGCATAGTACGTCAAGGGTCGATCTGACTGAACAACCCATGATGTACTATGACCGTCATGGAGTTCCGGGCTCCCCCCGCGGCTGCACCCCGTTCAGGGAGTCCGGAAAAAGAAAAAAAATGCTCCACGGTTGTTCAGTGTGAGACAAATCCAGAAAGATCCCAGGTACAAACCTCCCAACATTTCAAATTGCCAAAGAGGGACACTTGTGTTTTAGTGGTTGTTGTTGGTGGCTTGGCTGGTGGGTGGGGCATTACCGATAATTTTTAGGCTATTTCACGACCTATTCACACCTCCATGTGTAACCTAATTCATGATTTAGAACAAGACTAAAGTGTTTTATTTACACAGACTAATTTATAAAAACATATAGTGACGTTTAAAGAATAATGTGAGTTTTATTGCTGTAGAGCAGTATGATACACTTATATACACACCACACAATCTGATTTCCTAAACACAGGGACACCAGAGTGATACACTTTTATACACACCACACAGTCTGATCTCCTAAACACAAGGACACCGGGGTGATACACTTCTATACACACCACACAGTCTGATCTCCTAAACACAGGGACACCAGGGTGATACACTTCTATACACACCACACAGTGTGATCTCCTAAACACAAGGACACCGGGGTGATACACTTCTATACACACCACACAGTCTGATCTCCTAAACACAGGGACACCAGGGTGATACACTTCTATACACACCACACAGTCTGATCTCCTAAACACAGGGACACCAGGGTGATACACTTATATACACACCACACAGTCTGATCTCCTAAACACAGGGACACCAGGGTGATACACTTCTATACACACCACACAGTCTGATCTCCTAAACACAGGGACACCAGGGTGATACACTTATATACACACCACACAGTCTGATCTCTTAAACACAAGGACACCAGGGTGATACACTTATATACACACCACACAGTCTGATCTCCTAAACACAGGGACACCAGGGTGATACACTTCTATACACACCACACAGTCTGATCTCCTAAACACAGGGACACCAGGGTGATACACTTCTATACACACCACACAGTCTGATCTCCTAAACAGAGGGACATCAGGGTGATACACTTATATACACACCACACAGTCTGATCTCCTAAACACAGGGACACCAGGGTGATACACTTATCTACACACCACACAGTCTGATCTCCTAAACACAGGGACACCAGGGTGATACACTTCTATACACACCACACAGTCTGATCTCCTAAACACAGGGACACCAGGGTGATACACTTATCTACACACCACACTGTCTGATCTCCTAAAAAGAGGGACATCAGGGTGGGAAAGAGGGACAGAGGGATTTGGGTCTAAAAGAGGGGCTGTCCCTCCTAAGGAGGGAAACTTGGGAGGTATGCAGGTATCCCCATATAGACATCAGCGATATATTATTGGTGAAATGGGAATTGTTATTTTCGCTCTGTGGTATATGATGGCATGTTCCAGAATTTCTCATATTTTCTTTCTTTCTGCATAAGGCTCTAAATGTGTAGCTCAGATGTTCCTAAACTTTTTCACATGATACCCCCATTTTGTTTTATACCAAACCATATTTCCCCCAAATGCTACCCTTTGCACTTTTTTATATTATTATTTATATCCATTTTATTTCACCTGTAATATGTTTTGAAAAAAAAAATCATCATATGTTCTTTTTTTGTTGCAGACTTTTGTACAATTAATATATATGTAGGCTTCCCAACAAATTTAAGAAAAACAGCAACACAAACTGTGCTGTTTACAATTATTCTTCCAGTCAGCCTTTTCCAAACTTCTGACGGTATTCACTTTTCGACAGTATTAATAATACCTGTGACAGATATCAGTAATGGTTTTCAAACAGCATCTAAAGTTCACCCTGGGTTTTTTTGGGTATGAAATGTAAATAAATTAATCTACAAGAAAATTATAATGTGATAATAATGTTATTGCAAGAGGATATTACAGCCACTAAGTTGATATTTTCTGTGATTCCCTCCTTAGAACCAGCACTTTAGCTACACCTGGTTGCATTTTATTAAACAGAAGGATATGTGCATTGCACCTGTAGTTGACAAGCAGGAAGTCACTGTGTTGCCTTGTGAGTACAGCAAAAACATCTTAAAGTGGTTACACAAGTCCTTGACCGGCTTCCAAACAATTCTGGTAAGCGAATCATGTCCAGCACTACTTACATACAAGATCCCTTTAAAACTGAACCCGTTTCTTTAAAGGGATAGTAATGTTTCATAATAAAAGCAGCTCTAATTAATCATCATAGTATTTGGACTTTGGAGAGTGTTATTTCAATTCTGTCAGAGTTGTAGTACAAAAGTAATTCAATGGCAAAGTATCCCCCTCCCGCCCCTTTTACTGATGTAACACTGCTCAGCCAGATCAGAAGGGAGGTGCCCAGGTAGACTGCAGAGAGGGATAATCTTCAGTTAAGATAAGGGGGAAAAACCTGAAAAGCTTGTCAAGGGGGGCAGGGCTTTCATTGTTCTCATAGGAAGAAGATTGTCCCCTGCTGTTATCTGTCTGGTCTATGGACTGCATTCCACATCTGAGAAGAGATGGCTTACACTAGGTAAAAGGGGCGGAACGGGAAACTTTGCTTGCGAATATCTCTCAAACCATAAAGGTTTGAGAGATAAGACATATCATTCTTCATGTTTTTTTAATGCCTACAAAATAAAATACAGTTAAAACAAAGTATTACTATCCCTTTAAATAAATGCTAATACCTCTTAAAAATCCTCATTTCTCTTAATCTGAGAGGAAAATCCTAAATGACGCAAATGTTGTGATAGGTTCAACAAAATATATCTTTAATTAGTACTGCATATAATGATCATGGAGGCTGATCCTGACAGCAGGAGGGGCATATCTTCCAGCCTACCAAAATCCAATGGGTTTGCCATTCACTGGATACTGCTATGGGCATCACAGACCTCCAACTCAAAGGTGGATCCATCACCCCATAGGCTGCCAGGGAGATCTTGCTTACTACAACTTTATTGCGCTCCCAAGAGATGTCCAGCACCGTAGTCCAGCATGTTATCTTTCACTACAGCTATACATCCAAAGCAGCACCATGTGAAAGGGGCCTAAAATGCCGATCTGGGGGGTTATGCACTAAAGTGTGATTAAGAGATAATACACAAGAGAACACTTCTCAGCTGTGATAAACTCTCAGAGACCTATGTTATTCTATGGAGCCTATGTACTAAGATGCCTGAAGTTGGGGACATCTGAGTTCCTTAGATCCATAGAATAATAGTGGATAGTTTATCACACTGGAGAAGTCATCTCCACTGTATTAAAAAAAAGAAACAAGGAGGCACTCATATGGTTAATGTAACAAAATTGGAAAAATGAGGCGTACTCAGAGGATCCATAGGGCACCCTAGTCACACAGAATATTGTCAAAATGTATGGAAAAGATATGAAAACAAAAAACAATAATTAAACACACTCCTAGGTACAATATAGATCTATATGTCCATGTACACCTATAAAATCTCCAGGATTAATAGTAAAGGTAATTATAACACTCTACCTCCAGTAGTCAGTATATTAGTTGTGTGAGTCTATATTAATAGGACTCATCTTAAAGGGATAGTAATACTTCGTTTTAACTTTATTTTATTTTGTAGGCATTAAAAAAACATGAAGAACGATATAAGTCTTATCTCTCAAACCTTTATGGTTTGAGAGATATTCACAAGCAAAGTTTCCCCTCCCACCCCTTTTACCTAGTGTAAGCCGTCTCTTCCCAGATGTGGAATGCAGTCCATAGACCAGACAGATAACAGAAGGGGACAATCTTCTTCCTATGAGAACAATGAAAGCCCTGCCCCCCTTGACAAGTTTTTCAGGTTTTTCCCTTATCTTAATTGAAGATTGTCCCTCTCTGCAGTCTACCTGGGCACCTCCCTTCTGATCTGGCTGAGCAGTGTTACATCAGTAAAAGGGGCGGGAGGGGGATACTTTATCATTGAATTACTCTTGAACTACAACTCTGACAGTATTGATATAACACTCTCCAAAGTCCAAATACTATGATGATTAATTAGAGCTGCTTTTATTATGAAACATTACTATCACTTTAAATTACCTTAGTCGCCAGAATTGGATGTAATTGGATGATGAAATAAAGATGAAATGGGTAAGTAAATGATGAGTTTAGATGAAAATGATGTTGATGAAAATGAAAACCCGCTATGGGTATCAGTCGTGTCTCCTTTCCGTTCTGATCATGCAGCTATCTTCAGAATATGGCCTTGCACCACTTCCATTCGACACTTAGAAACAATAAGAAGTGTAAAGACAGAACAGAGGGAGCAGTACTAAGTTTAGTATTTTAATAAAATTAAAACATTAAAAACAATATTTTATGCACTCACATGGCCCTCCTCTCTGGCATATTGCATCTCTAAGGTCCCAAACTCATATGCCGCGATACTGTGTCTCTCCGCTCTCCACTGCAATCACACCACCAGATGGAATTCCTTCCTCTACTGTCTTGTAATAAAGTTCAGTTGAACCCGATAGTATTTTATATTCAGACAGGGGATTTTTGGTGAAAAGAGCTGTGGCTCACACTGGGGATTTTCCCACAGGTGACTGAGATTTGGGACCGGCACTAGCTGAGTGCTCTTACTTCCCAATGCATATCGTGGGTCTCTACCCACTTCCTCAGGGGAAACAAACAATAGGGATCAAAGCCTGAGCCTGCTCGGTTCGACCACCTATGTACCCCGTGGTGATCAACAAGCAATTATCCATCCAATCGCAACAATAGCAACCATCCAGCTAATTAGATTATTGGTCCCCATATGGGCATCCCACGTCGGCTTCACAGAGCGGGCTCAGCTTTGAAATCCCTTCTTTTGCTCAATACATTGTTAATCTTTAGTCAATATAAAACATTGTTATAATCATAATAATAATAAAAAGAAAGTCTGAATTGACCTAAAATGATCAATTCATACTTTCGTTTTTATTAATATTATGATTATAACAGTGTCTGACGAAAGTCTGAATTGACCTTCGTTTTTATTAATATTATGATTATAACAGTGTCTGACGAAAGAGTGAATTGACCTAAAACAAAACATACATGTATGTCAATTCAGACTTTCATTTTTATAATATTATTATAACAATGTTTGATATTGACTAAAGATGTATTGAGCAAAAGAAGGGATTAGACTCACTTCTCAATAGTTTATATTTGGAAAGATTAATCATATTAGATGAATGTTCACCAGCAGCAATGGCATCTAATTCATCACTGCCTCCATTTTGGATTTTTTGGGGATTGCCCCCCCTACCTCTGGATCCTCTATACCTGATATTTTTGGGGCTCTTCCACCCCAGAGGCAGAAATCTGTTTGGATGGGATCTCCATTATCCTAAATCCAAAAATTGATCCCTGCCTAAAAAAGACCCCAAATTGCTAGGTCCTGGAGTGGAGGACTCAGGTGGAATTGTTGTAGAGTTTGAGATCAGACTCACAGATGAACACCCCTCACCATGTGCGAAAGATTCCATTTGTATATCTAGATACATCTGTGTCCCTATTGGCCCAGCAGATGACTTATCATCTCTCAGTGGGAAAGATCCCACTCGCTCACTGGCCTTAACAACCTGATCTTCTGTATTGGCCTTCAAAGTTATGGATGGAATTCTTTGTTTAGACCTTTTATCCTTGATCTTATTATCCCTAAATTATCTTCTTACTGTTACACTAGGCTCATCATTAGTCCATGGACAATTCTCTTTATTAGATGACTCTCCATGTCTTGGAATGTTCTCATTCCTATCTTTCCTAGCATTATTAATTTTCTTAGGCCGTTTACATATCTCATTATTTAAATAATCATTTCCATCTCTTGCAAATTTCTTTTTCTTTCTTTCTATTATTTCTGACTGATGGGAACTAACATTTTTATTTGTCCCCTCTTCAAAAAGGCTATAATCCCTTGTAGTTTTCAGACCTTCAGTCTCTGCAATTTTCTCCTCAACGGATCTATTCAAACCTACCATTTTGCTTTCCCTATATTCAATCAGCAGTTACTTTGAAGAAAAGGAACAATGGCCCAAAATCTCATACCAACACTCCATGAACTTTGGGTCCTGTTGGAATGTCGGTAGGAGATTAAACCTAAGTCCCCTTGGGATCATACTAAACTCCAAATATTTGTTCATTGTTTCTATGTCCCACCATTGATTGCATTCAACCTTGAGCAGATTCTCCAAATGGGTAAACAACCTTCCAATGTCCGAACTTGGCAGAGTGGATCTTACATGATAATCTTGGGATCCTGTCTCCCCAATGAAGAAACCACTGCTCAAAATTGAGCTCAAATAGGCCCTATCCCTGTAAGACTGCTTGTTAAATTAACACAACTGTTTTAAATATTCACAGAAATGCAGTACTCAATATACACAAAAAATACAGTTATCTAATCCTTAAATAAAGGGGGTGATCTTGATAGAAGAGAAATGATGCAAGGGCAGCTCCCAGTCCACTGATCACTCCGGCCAATATATACTGTAGAAGAGAAAGGGAGACAAAACAGGGGCTCCGCTGTGTGTATCAATAGATTACAAATAAAACACTACCTTTTACCTTATGGTGTGCACTCACAATAGGGAATGTGTTAGAGACGGCTTTTACCAAATTCAACTAACTACTTTCAGCACCTGCGAACACAGGCTCCCAATGTTTGGAACCATTGCTGTACATTGAAAGGCTAGGACCCACCCTCCACTTGTATCAGTCAGTACATGTACATTACTTTGTTAATTTTTATCTTTCCCCACTTTGTAAAGAGCCAAGGCAATATGTTAGAGTTTTGTAAATTATAATAATCATAACAATGTTTGCATTTTGTTTCTTATACTGTAGAATTTGCTTAATGTGGAAGGTCTAGACCGGGGTTAGGGACTCTTTTGCTGTACAGTTGTTGGGATCTACAACTTCTATCATCCCTAACCGTTGGCTGGTTGGGGTTGATGAGAGCAGTAATCCACAAAATCTGGAGAGCCAAAGGGTACTATCCCCTGGTCTACAATGCACTCCATATTTTTCCATCTCTGACGCATTTCTCTGTTCTCTCTTTAGCGAGACCACATTTTGCTGGAAATCATTCCACAGCCGACATGTCTAGAAGTGGACCAGTCACAAAAAAGCCTCAAAATAAATGACTGCAACCCCTCAAATAAATATCAAAAATGGAAATTTGAGAAGTACTATGTTGATTAAAGAGATTACTGTGACAATGTAAATTAATTTATTTACTGCTGTAAAATGAGCAACTTCATTCTATTTGGCAGTATCAAGAAAAAATCTATTTTTTATAAACTATCATCAAGTAGGTCTTTCCAAAGTGGTCTGCAGTTTACAATTTATTCTTGATCAACATTTGTGTTTGAGAGCTGCTCAGTTGTTCCTCATTTTAAGGAGCATCAAACAGTGGACACTGGACAACTTGAGTCGCCTCTCAAGAATCCTGTTTTGTTGGCTACAATTTATACCAGAAAGAAAAAAAGGGAAGTGGGGAATGACAAAACATGACTTTCCATATGTAAGGGTGGTTCAGCATGTTGGAGCTACATGTTATGTTTTTGTTACAGTTATGTTTTCATTTAATGGTAACTAACGACAGTGCGAAGAGGCACTTACAAGGATGACCATTATCACCGTCCATGAGTAGACAGCTCTTGTCTTCAGGAAGCACTAGCAGTGCAGGTTTTCAGAATAACACTGCTTCATTACAGTTAAATTAATTCAAAGGACTACTCCACTCACTGAGCCACCTGTGTTCAAGCAGGGATATCCTGAAAGCCTGTGCTGTTAGTGGATCTTGGCAACCGAATTTGCCTACCCCATGTATGTGTTTTGCTGTGTACAACATAGACTTGGAGGTAATTTCACCCATATTTTAGAGTGGAAGGAGGTATTAGCCCTTTGTGTGCAGGATGGATGCCCAACGCACTTCTTTGCAATGCATTAAATACACAGCTGGAACACAAAAAGGTTTCAAATCTATGGAGCTTAAAGGAATAGTAATGTTTATAATAAAAGTAGCTCTAATTAATCATCATAGTATTTGGACTTTGGAGAGTGTTATTGCAATTCAGTCAGAGTTGTAATACAAGAGTAATTCAATGACAAAGTATCTCCCTCCCACCCCTTTTACTGATGTAACACTGTTCAGCCAGATCAGAAGGAAGGTGCCCAGGTAGACTGCAGAGAGGGACAATCTTCAATTAAGATAAGGGAAAAACCTGAAATACTTGTCAAGGGGGCAGGGCTTTCATTGTTCTCATAGGAAGAAGATTGTCCCCTTCTGTTATCTGTCTGGTCTATGGACTGCATTCCACATCTGAGAAGAGATGGCTTACACTAGGTAAAAGGGGTGGGTGGTGAAACTTTGCTTGTGAATATCTCTCAAACCATAAAGGTTTGAGAGATAATACTTATATTGTTTTTCATGTTTTTTAATGCCTACAAAATAAAATAAAGATAAAACGAAGTATTACTATCCCTTTAACACACTTCACTGTATAGATGTGTACAGGTGATTTGTATATAGGTCTTTTTTCGGACCTTGAAATTTAAACCTTTGAACCCCATAAGGGTGACCAACACATTTATTTGCTCTCTGGCACTCAAAGGATTAATAGGGCATATTAATTAAGGTAAAAATATCTTGAGCCAAATAACTGGAGTTCATGGGTATTATTCACAAAGCAAATAAAGCAGTTCTGGGGCAAACCCCATGGAAAAAAATAAACCAACTGTTGCTCTAAATAAGGATTTTAACCCCTTGAGAGGTCTCCAGAGCATTGCTTAAAGGAATAGTAATACTTCGTTTTATCTTTATTTTATTTTGTAGGCATTGAAAAAACATGAAGAAAGATATAAGTCTTATCTCTCAAACCTTTATGGTTTGAGAGATATTCACAAGCAAAGTTTCCCCTCCCCGCCCCTTTTACCTAGTGTAAACCATCTCTTCTCAGATGTGGAATGCAGTCCATAGACCAGACAGATAACAGAAGGGGACAATCTTCTTCCTATGAGAACAATGAAAGCCCTGCCCCCCTTGACAAGTTTTTCAGGTTTTTCCCTTATCTTAATTGAAGATTGTCCCTCTCTGCAGTCTACCTGGGCACCTCCCTTCTGATCTGGCTGAACAGTGTTACATCAGTAAAAGGGGCGGGAGGAGGATACATTATCATTGAATTACTCTTGAACTACAACTCTGACAGAATTGAAATAACACTCTCCAAAGTCCAAGTACTATGATGATTAATTAGAGCTGCTTTTATTATGAAACATTACTATCCCTTTAACAACCAGTGTGTATTTGGCTAATTGTTATTTGCCTTCTTTTGTGCCTTGCTTCACTTACCTTGTACATTTTGCCTTATGAGCAAAGGAGAAAAAAACAATAAATTCCAGTGGTGCTTTTTCTTTGATTCATAAAGTACAGTTGTTTTGTACCTGATAAACTGACCTTTCACCTTGCTACATAAGCCCCAATGTGTCCATTGTTTCTCCCCAATGCTGACCTATTAGTAATAGATCCCTCCCTGTCTTACTTACTGCAGTGAACTGCACTCCACCAATCAGTTTTCTGTCTGTACTGTCACACGGAAGGGATATTGGCGTAAACATATTTGGGAACTTTAAAAAATGAGATGGCCCTGAGTTCTTTGAATATAGTATTTCCCAAGAATAAAGATTTTAGGCAATATGTCTCTGATTGCTCTAAACCAGAGGTGCTCCAGTCAGTCCTTAACCCATCGAGTGCCAGAGGGGAACATAACACATTGCTCTGCAATGCATTGCATACTCCTCTGGCACTCAAAGGGGTAAAACCCAGGTTATAAAAAATTACCCTGGTCCTATACTGTGTATTTGGTTATATATAGTACTGCTCAATTAGTAGCAACAAGACCTATAGTGTAAGGTACCGTAAAATCTCAGGTATAATACGCACCTGTGTATAATATGCCCAAGATTTTAGGGGAAAACAAGAGGGCCTATGTACGCACCCTTGTTTTCCCCTTTACTTAAAAAAAGAGCCTTCTGCCTCCAGCCAATGATAATGCAGGTGCATTATCATTGGCTGGAGGCAGAAGGTCCTGGAAGTCCATTGAAGTAAGCGGGCGGCAAATGCAAGATGGGACAGAGCTTCACCCAGATACAGCGCAGCAAAACAAAGTAAGGATTCTTTTGAAATCGGGTTGCGCTGTGTGGGGAGGGAGGGAAGGTAGCCGGCAGCAATAAAAACATTTTTAAGTCAGCAAAGAAAAAACTCTCGTGTATAATACGCACCCCCCACTTCACATAAGGTGAAGTGGAGTAAAATTGTGCGTATTATACCTGAGATTTTACGGTATGCTCCTTGTAGCTTATGTCTAGAACAATGGTTGCAAAACCTGTTTTCATAAGCCACTAAGGGACACATGTTCAAAGAAGTAGCGAAATAGCTTTTGTCATTTGTAACGACTTTTCAAAGTGCAGAGTCGTTGGGATCATTAATATTTTCAGAGAGTGTCAGTTGTGATTGTAAATATGTTGTTTATCCTGACTGAAATTGTCGTATGGAACAACAACAAAAATGTCTTAACTAATGACAAAAATGTCTTAAAAAATGTCTTAACAACAAAAATGTCTTTAAAAATGTCTTAACTAACGACAAAAATGTCTTAACTAAAGACAAAGGTTCTCACATTCAGAACTTCACATTCCCTCCACTTTTTTCTTAACATACAAATTTTGTCTTTTGAAAAACATTTTTTTGTCGTTAGTTACGACAATGTTCTTTTCCTCTAGAGACAATGGAGAATAGTTTAGCCACGCCCATGCCCCGCCCCTTCGCCCGTCAATTCTGGAGTTGTGTCGTACACAACGGACATTACTAGCTTTTTGTCGTACACTCTATAGAAAATGTGTCGTTCATGTACACAATTACTTATTTTTGTCTTTTTGTCTTTTTTGTCGTTATCCCTTTGAACATACGTCCCTAAGAGGCTGTCTTTTTAATTTAACAGAAGAACTTAAGTGTGTGTCCTCCGTGTAGCAGTCAGGTAGATAGGCGTACTTTTTTTGCATTGGAACTGTGTTATATTCTATAGCTGGTCACTGCCATTTCACTATGTGAAAACGCTTCAAGGGATCTATCTAAAGAGCCATTAGTAGTCTTATATTTATAGTTATTGTCTTCCAAACTGTGAAAACCTATTATAGATAGATAGATAGATAGATAGATAGATAGATAGATAGATAGATATTAGATAGATAGATAGATAGATAGATAGATAGATAGATAGATAGATAGATAGACAGATACATCAATCTGCTGTATGGAGGACTCCTACCTAAGTACACTAGACATCAGAGTAAGTAGCATTTTCATAGTATAAGTTCTAGAATCTCCTGTTCAGAAATAGGTACATATGTACAGAGTAAAATCAGAGCATTTCTGATAGAGGCCATCCGTACCATAGGAGAGAAATAGAAATTCTGTTTTAAATGGGATTTTAACCCCCTCAAATGCTAGAGATGTTAAAGTGGCAGTAAGGAACCTTTTTGTCTTTATATATATATGCCAGTACATAATATGTTAATAGCCTATACTTTTTATCTATTCTTTTATTCATCGTCACCTATTCTTTTATATTTTTACTAGTGTAAAAGCCTGTGTACACAGGACAAGGTCCGGTGAGGTAAAGAGGCCGGTCCTGGTCTGCGTACTGCCACCGGCAGAGCACGCAGTGCAGTCATGTGCAGTAGAGACTGCCCGAACGACAGAATGCTCCCAGCACAGAACTCCCAGCATTCTGTGCACTCGGGCAGTCTCTACTGAGCATGACTGCATCAGACAAACATTCTGGCCTTTTGTATTATAGGATGTCCCTCACAGTGGGCTCCCTTAGGGCTAGATTCCATTGCAGGTGGTAAATGTTAACAGCCGTTTTATCACACATATCAACACATACCTCCCAAGTGTCCCTCTTTAGGAGGGACAGACCCTCTTTTAGACCCAAACCCTCTGTCCCTCTTTCCCACTCTGATGTCCCTCTTTTTAGGAGATCAGACTTATTGGTGTGCAGATAAGTGTATCATATGGTTCTACAGCAATATAACTTGCACTGTTGTTTGTTTAAATGTCAGTATATGTGTTTATAAATCAGTCTGTGTAAATATAATACTCTGGTATTAGGTTACACAAAGAGGTATCAACAGGTCATGAAATAGCCTAAAAATCCCTGGTAATGCCCCTCCCACCAGCCACGCCCGCAGCAACACCCCCTAAAACACAAGTGTCCCTCTTTGGCAATTTGAAATGTTGGGAGGTGTGCAAACATATTCCTATTGCAGTCTATGAGAAAACTGGAGGTAAAATTAGCATCTTAATAGAATCTAGCCCTTAATGTCTTCTTCCAGAGAGCTTTCTGTAAGGGACAGTGAACGCTGGGATAGTTACACAATATAAATCTATCCCAGGAATAGTCAGTGCCCTGTATGCTATACTTTATAGACTGGAGGCTGTCTCTTCTGCTGTATGGGGTAGTGTTACGATGGGAGTTATGCACTAAGGTGTGATAAAGAGGTGATAAAGTGGAGATAACTTCTCCGGTCATATCACTTCTCCAGTTCCTATGTTATTCTATGGCGCCAATGTACTAAGATCACCAAAGATGGAGACTTCTTAGTGCATAAACTCCATAGAATAACACAGGGACAGGAGAAATAATATCACTGGAGAAGTAATGCCTGCTTTATCACACTTTACTGCATATCCCCCATTGTAACACCATGGGCCATATGTTCAAAGAAGTAGCAAAATAGCTTTTGTCATTTGTAACGACTTTTCAAAGTGCAGTGTCGTTGGGATCATTAATATTTTCAGAGAGTGTCGGTTGTGATTGGAAATGTGTCGTTTGTCCTGACTGAAATTGTTGTATGGAACGACAAAAAAAATGTCTTAATTAACAACAAAAATGTCTTTAAAAATGTCTTAACTAACGACAACAATGTCTTAACTAAAGACAAAAATTCTCACATTCAGAACACATTCCCTCCACTTTTTTCTTAATGTACAAATTTTGTCTTTTGAAAGACATTTTTTTGTCGTTAGTTACGACAAATGTTCTTTTCCTCTATACGACGCTGGAGAATAGTTTAGCCACGCCCTTGCCCCGCCCCTTTGCCCGTCAATTCTGGAGTTGTGTCGTACACAACGGACACTACTAGTTTTTTGACGTATACTGTATAGAAAATATGTCATTCATACATTCAATGACTTATTTTTGTCATTCATACAACAATTTTTTGCCATTATCCCTTTGAACATATGGCCCTATGGAGGAAATGCACTAAGGAGTGATAAAGAGGTGATAATGTGGAGATAACTTCTCCAGTGATATCACTTCTTCAGTTTGAATGTTATTCTACGGAGCCTATTCACTAAGATTTCTCCAATTTATTGCATAGGCTCTATAGAATAACATAGGAACCGGAGAAGTGATAGATATCACTGGAGAAGTTATCTCTCTGTTATCACATCTTTATCACTCCTTAGTGTGTAATCCCCCAAGTCTGCTTTCAGCTCCCAACAGAAAACTGTTTGGAAATAGAAATTCAATATAATCCCTGGCAGGGAAAACAATTTTTTTTGTTAAATGTGTGAATATGGAAAAATATCCTATATAATAATTTGCTAAAACGTGTGTAACTCTGCAGTCATGCGCAGCAGAGACTGCCGCACGTGGTGCAATCATGTGCAGTAGAGACTGCTGCGCGTGCTGCAATCATGTGCAGTAGAGACTGCCCGCTCTGAGACTGATACAGAGCGGGGCGCTCCGAAGGAGCATCTGGCTCTGTATCAGCCGTGGCGTGGGAAGTCTGTACTGCGCATGACTGCCCTGCGACCGGCTGGCACTGGCACTTTGGCCCTCGTAACGGGCTCTTCAACTAGTATATATGTAAATAAATAAAGTCTAGGCAATTTCACTTTACATATTATGCATTTGCAAAATATGTAAAGTCATAATCGAGGTGTACTGTTACTTTAAAAATGTTCCATTTAAATCAGGTGGAATTTGGGAAATTTCTGTACATCCGGTCTGAATTACCCATCTTTTTCTTTCTGCATATAGCGCACAGTGTAATCAATTCCATATCTTTGTCTTACTTTAACCCTTTGAGAGCCAGAGTGGTACGGAATGCATTGCTTTACAATGCATTCCGTACCACTCTGGCACTCAAAGGGTTAATACATATGTGAAAGGCTTAGCCCACCCATGGACATACTCGCACATTTCTCTTCTTTTTTAGCTGTTCTTCTTTTGATAAATATGGTTGAAGAAGTTTTTGATTTTTCTTTTTAGTATTTTTCAAAGTCCGGTGATAAATTTTACAGAATTGGTTAATATGTGAAATGTTATAAAGGAGATGTTATTTTTGAATGGAATGGTGTACACAATCTTTCAATAATATTTTATTTTAATGCATTTAGCATTTTCATATTACATAGCAAAACATAAATTGGGGGAATAAATGATTGGTAAGAGTGAATGTATTTTTTGTTGAAAAAAAAATTACACTTCTATTGGCAGATTAGAAAGTAATGCAAGGTTTAAATATTTTTAGGATACGAATGATGTTAAAGGGGAACTACCACCCCTCAAAAACTTTCTCTTAATTAAGTCTTCATCTGGCGACTAGCTGCTTAGAAGCGCTAGTCGCCAGAAATATTACCTGGTTTAAAAGATTTTCTACTTATTCAGAGGCTGAGAGTAGCAGGAAGCACGGACATCTTGTCATAGTGACGTCCGTGCACCTGTGCTGTCAGTCCCAGCCGGGTCTAGGAGGCATTGCTAGGAGCCGGCCGGCTCCAAAAGGGACTGACAGCGCAGGCGCACGGACATCACTATGGCAAGATGTCCATGCTTCCTGCTACTGTCCGCCTCAGAGTAAGTAGAAAATCTTGTAAACCGGGTAATATTTCTGGCGACTAGCGCTACTAAGCAGCTAGTCGCCAGATGAAGACTTAAATAAGATTAAGTTTTTGCGGGGTGGTAGTTCCCCTTTAAACTAGGGGCATCTTCTCATAGGCAGAATGTGGCCCATCTGACTCCAGGGTGCGGTCCTCCGAAGATTTGTAACAAAAACCTAACTAATTAGCAAGGATGAACTTGTAGACCCGTAAGCCATAACGAGTGCCAGCATCATCCAAGTCAAGAAGTTTTTTTTCTGAAAAAGATGTATTCTCATTGATTTGATAAATAAATTCATGGTTTTGAATAGATGACAGTCTGTATTCACCATTGTTATCAATAAAAAAATTAATGTGTTTCTCACCTGTATCGCTTTCTGATTATGTGAACTTGGACACTCCTGTGATAAACCCTTTGAGTGCCAGAGCAGCATGTGTTGTACAGTGTATTGTACTGCTGTGTGTTGCATCCCACCCACTAGCTCTCAAGGGTTAAAAAGGCATGGGTGATTTCTGGAAGTAAGTGTGAAACTCAGGCATTGACCAATGAATAGACATTATGAGGCTGATGTGTTAAAGCAGCAGTAAACTTTTGTTTATGAAAACACATATTTTACAGAACATTTCCTGCTGAATAAAACAAGGTCACTCCTACTGTTGTCAGATGTTTTATTCAAAAATTATAGCAGTTTAAATAATAAGGAAGTGAATTTACTGTGTTTACTTCCTGATGGTTCTGACAGGAAGTGACTCAGCAGTTTCTATCACTTTCTATGGAGAACTGTATGTCTCTGACTTTCCTGACTTTCCTCTACATTAGAATCTAACAGGAAAACTAATTAGATTTTGACCACTAGAGGGCACTGCTAATTTAAAAAAAACAAACAAAAAAAACGTGGGTTTAAACTGTAATTACTCTGGAAATATAAATCTCTCAGCAGTGGAAGTACCCTTATTTTACTCAATAGGAAAATCCCTACAATATATATTTTTTCATAAAAAAAGTTTACTGCTCCTTTAACCCCTTCGTGACACAGGACGTACATGTACGTCCTGTGTGGCTGTCACTTAGTGACAGAGGACGTACATGTACGTCCCGGAAATCCGGCTCCCCGCGCGGCTGCACGCCGTTCGGGGACTCCGGATTCTTTTAGAAAAAAAAAAGTTAGACGGGCGTTAAGTGACGGCCGCGTCTGCACGGTACGGTACAGCACAGGGATGGACAGCGCAGTCGCACAGATCCCATTTCAACAAGATGGACGCACTGCACTCACCTGTTCACGTAGGTCTGATACAAAGTTATGATTTAAAATGCTGCCGACACTTAACAAACATTATTAGCCTATTTTCATTATTAAACGCATACTAGCAATGGATCGGGGTGACTTATATTGACATGATATTTCCACTTTAACCCTTGCAGTGCTAGAGGGGTGCACAACGCATTGCTTTGCTTTGCAATGCTTTGCTTTCCCCTCTGGCACTCAGAAGGTTATAGGGTTAACAGGAGCAGGCCCAGACTCAGAAAAGAAAATAGGCCCGGACATTTAAGGCTGAGCAGCTCATGGTGGGTAGGGGCGGCGGCAGGCGTTCGTTATTTATTTATTTTTTTTTTAAACGCCCAGACCGCCCCCCCCGGGCAAATTCCCGGTATGCCCGATGGCCAGTCTGGGCTTGAACAGGAGGATTACCTATATAGGCTCATACATTCCCACTACAGAAACAAACATAAAGCTATCTCCGGCGTAACACACTACAAACAATGATAATCGATGCTGCCAATGCTACAACCCACAAGTGTACATCCTATATAATAATTTGCTAAAACATGTGTAACGCCGCGTCATGCGCATTAGATATTGCTGGAGTCATGCGCAGTAGAGACTGCCCGCGCCACCGCTGATACAGAGCTGGACGCTTCTTCGAACCAGCTGGCAGTGGCACTGTGGCCCGTGTAATGCGCTCTTCAACTAGTACATTTATAAAACAAGTCGTGCTGCACAAACACAAAAAATAAAGCTATTATATGATACACATCTTGCCTTGAAAGGAAACGCAACATATGTGAATTCTTATTAACGTGTTGCTACAAAAATTTGCAATATTATGTTCAAAATTTTGTTTGTAAAAAAAAATCACTACTCAGTAGTTTGTTGCTAATAAAATTGCCTTGGGTGTATTCATTTTTTAAGTGCTAGATCTTTTTTTATTTTCTCTTTTGTCTCTATTTCTGAAGGTCGATGGGGTGGCGATATGATCTTGTCGATGTGTTTGAAACACTTCAACGTTTCAGTCTGCATACACATTAGCGTACAGGATTGTCAAAGTGCTGTCGATGTGGAAGGGATGTCCTCCCTTCACACAACATCTCCAACACTATGACAGTTCTGAAGTAGAACAGCATTCTCTCTCTCTGCTTCTCTGATTGGCCAGTTTCAGCACCATGGACAGCATTGAGTGCCGTAGAGATGTGCATTGCTCACCCCTGTGGCAATCAAAGGGATAAAATAATAAAAAAAAAGTACGCCAAGCAGTACACAATTATACCCTAACCTATGTGTCATATATTATACATGTTGTGCACTCACAGGGCAACAAGACTGGGGGTCACGCAGCATCTATGGGGATTTGTGGCTATGATTTGCCCCCAGCCTTATTCCCTTGCCCAGTGGTAGCCATAGAACCCCTTATACACTGCTTGGCCCCCACACTTGTTGCCTTGACCACTGGTAACCACAGTTCCCCATGTACACTGTCTGTCCCTTTGTCTCTTGCTCACTGCTAGCCACAAATCCCCGTGGCACTGCCTGGGCAAGGGAAGAAGGCTTGGGGTGTCAGGCAATATATGTGGGACTAACACAAAATCGTGTTGTACCCCATGGTGCACATGTTAAAAATCTGACATAGAGTGCCCCCCTTCCACATATTAACACCCCCTTTGTAATTAGACTGTTCATTCTCCAGTTTTATATGACATACACTGCTCCTTGTATATTTTATTCGACATACACCAATTTTATTCCACATATACCCTCTTTGTATATGTATTGCCCTATTAACCCTTTGAGTACCAGATAGGTTGCATTGCTCTGCAATGCGTTTTCTAACCCTCTGGTACTCAAAGGGTTAATAGGCAAGGTATGCGGCTTCCTACCTTGCCTGTATATGCGTACTTCATGTTATTTTACTTTTTAGTAAAAATATATAGTTCAGACCTCAAGGGGGACATCAGGACCACTCCTGATACCCCCTAGCATGGATCACCTGTCCAGTAGGATAGGTGATCCATGCGGCGACAATGCTGGCATTTTTAATAAAGCGCATATAACATATGCATTTCCTTATTATAATTATAATATTTATTAAAAATATACAGTTCGGCCTAGGAGAAAGAACTTGGCTCCTCTCTACCTTTAGCGGAGTGGAGATCGATGTGGAGGAACCGTTCCGCTTCTCCATCTCTACTAATTTCCTTCAATTGAATTATAAACTCCTCTCGTGGTGGTACTACTACTAGAATGCACATTTTTCAATCCTCTCACTCCAATGTTTGTTGGAGATGTTCCCAATCGGAAGGCACATTCCTCCATATCTGGTGGTCATGCCCTGTGATCCAGACCTTCTGGAATCGCTGTTTATCCCACATAGAGCTGTTGTTAGATAAACCACTCTTTAGAGACCCTTAGTAAATACTGCTGTTCCATGTCTTACCACCTCCCCCCCACCAGAAAATCTTTCTTTTACCACTCCTAAATGCAGCAAAAGCCCTTATCCCTCTAGGTTGGAAGACCACATCACCCCCTTCACTCAAGGCCTGGGCTGATAAAGTCGAAGAACATTTTCACTGAAATGGCATGGATGTTACAGGGTCTAGACCCATCCCCTCTTCTGGATAAATGGTTAGATAATCATGAAACTCTATTACGATAACCATCTCAACAACTACTTCTCCCCTTATCCACCACATGCTGATGGATCTGGTCACCAACGCACACCCTTACCTTACCTCTTCCCCCCTCATACTCCCTCGGCTCTTACCCTCTTTCTTTTCTTTCTTTGCTGTTCTGTCTCTCCCCCACTTCTCTAGTGTTTTTAAGTGCAATAGAAAATGTATATCAGTTGGAATGTTACTACACGGGCTTAAAGGGATAGTAATACTTCGTTTTAACTTTATTTTATTTTGTAGGCATTAAAAAAACATGAAGAACGATATAAGTCTTATCTCTCAAACCTTTATGGTTTAAGAGATATTCACAAGCAAAGTTTCCCCTCCCTCCCCTTTTACCTAGTGTAAGCCATCTCTTCTCAGATGTGGAATCCAGTCCATAGACCAGACAGATAACAACAGGGGACAATCTTCTTCCTATGAGAACAATGAAAGCCCTGCTCCCCTTGACAAGTTTTTCAGGTTTTTCCCTTATCTTAATTGAAGATTGTCCCTCTCTGCAGTCTACCTGGGCACCTCCCTTCTGATCTGGCTGAGCAGTGTTACATCAGTAAAAGGGGCGGGAGGGGGATACTTTGTCATTCAATTACTCTTGAACTACAACTCTGACAGAACTGAAATAACACTCTCCAAAGTCCAAATACTATGATGATTAATTAGAGCTGCTTTTATTATGAAACACTAGCAGTTTGGGACGGCGTTGCCCGTCATGTTATGCAGGAAATGTTTCTTTTTTTTTAATAAATGTTATGATAGTGAATTATAGCGTAGGGTGTACGTGTCAGAAAGGTACACACAGTGATAGACAGAGACACATGCAACACACACATATACACACACATGCACTGACAACACAAACAGTGACACACAGCTGCAAATCAGAACATAAATACATACAGTGTGAGCAGTGTAAGTAACATACCTCCCAACATTTCATATGGCCAAAGAGGGACACTTGTGTTTTCGGTGGTGTTACTGGGGGTGTGGCTGGTGGTGTATTTTAGAGAATTTTTAACCCTTTGAGTGCCAGGGGGTAAGCAATGCATTGCATCCCCTCTGGCATTGAAATGGTTAAGTTACTCTTTCTGTAAGTGAATGATTTAGAAGAAGATGAAAGTATTTTTTTTACACAGACTAATGTAACAGATATATACAGAAGTTTATACACACATTACTGTGGGTTTTATTGATGTGGAGCAATCTGATACACTGGTATATACACCACACAGTGTGATCTCCTAAATAGAGGAGCAGAGGGATTTGGGTGTCAAACAGGGACTGTCCCTCCTATACTGTATAGTGCCAGTCCTTATACACAGACACATGCAGACTGTATACTATACAGCAGAGGTTCTCAGCCCATGCCCTCAGTGGCCACTAACAGGCCAGGACTTAGGAATGTCACTGCTAGAACACAAGTGTGTTGATCAGAGGCTCAGTCATATTGATTAACTCACCTGTGCTCTTAAAAGGAAATTCTAAAATCCTGGCCTGTTAATAGCCACTGAGGGCACAGATTGAGAACCACTGCTATACAGTGCCAGACCATTGTAGAGAATTTTTAACCCTTTGAGTGCCAGGGGGTAAGCAATGCATTGCATCTCCTCTGGCACTGAAATGGTTAAGTTACTCTTTCTGTAAGTGAATGATTTAGAAGAAGATGAAAGTATTTTTTTACACAGACTAATTTAACAGATATATACAGAAGTTTATACAAACATTACCGTGGGTTTTACTGATGTGGAGCAATCTGATACACTTGTACATTAGGCTGACCAGACCTCACCTTTAACCAGTGACACATATGAAAAATGCATACTGCAGGGCTGCTTTGATTTTGGTGCACTCCTGAAATATGCTTATTTCCTATGTGTCCCCGGTTAAAGGTGAGGTCTGGTCAGCCTACTGTATATACACCACACCGTGTGATTTCCTAAATAGAGGAGCAGAGGGATTTGGGTGTCAAACAGGGACTGTCCCTCCTATACTGTATAGTGCCAGTCCTTATACACAGACTGTATACTATACAATGCCAGACAATATATAAATAGTTTGTCATACATGCTATACAGTGAGCTATGTACAGCATGGAGATGATTGCAGGAACTGGCACCTCTACTTACAGACAGACTGACAAACAACCTGCTCTCTTTCTCTCTCTTTGTGCAATATATAAATACAGTCACATCCATGTCTCTGCCATTTACCAGCTCAGCTGAAGCCTTGCTCTGCACTGCCTGATCACCTCTCTGCCGTTGTTTCCACTTTCTCAGCAAGCCAGTATCCTCCTGCTGATTGTTTAGAAATCAGCTCACTTGTAGTAATTAGCAGAGCTGTGTAGGCTCAAAGACAGGGAATGAAGAAGCTGCATAATACAGATTGGACCATGGCCTTCCAGCTGTAGCTTGAACATTGTTCCCATCATCCTCAGCGTGCGTGTGTGTATATGTGTGTATGTGTCTGCTAGTGTGTGTGTGGGAGGGCATGTGCATGTGTCTGTGGTGTAGGAGTGTGTGGCAGCCATTTTTTTTTTCAGCCTTAGATAGTGGTGGGCGGGCTGGATAGTGGGGGCAGGCCAAAAATCACACTCCCACAGAATCACCCAATGGCAGCAGTAATCCTTTTTACTGCCGCCCCTGGGTGTGTTTTGCCAGGCACAAAGTCTTCTTTTATATATATAGATTACTATCCCTTTTTTATATCGCTACTTTTGGATGCCTTGGATATCTGTACATTTTCTGGACAATAGTTACTGTCAATCCTCACATCCAACATCTGTGTCAATATCTTACATCTTACTGTCTATACTTGCATATTGTGCATACCGTGGGACTGTTTGTAATATATACATGTGTTTTTGTCTGTACCAAATGAATAAAAATCTATTCAAATAAAAATCATAAAAAATCATAAGTGTTTTTATCTTTAACAAAGCATTAGCAGGTATGGCTGCACTTTCCTTTGTTGACACTAGAGTGCAGCAAATTCTGGCTAAATAGCTGTTTTGCTTTAAAAACAAAAGTCTTAGGGGCAGAAATTAATTGCAGTGACATGGGTATTTTCTTACAATATTGTTACCCAAGTTATAATACAAGCCTTAAAGGAGAAGTTACCCCCCCCCCCCACACACACACAGTCATTTATCTGTACCATTGCCAGAAAATCCTAACAGCACCATCACATTTTGCTGTTCATCTCTTGTTCTTCAAGGGATAGTAATGTTTCATAATAAAAACAGTTCTAATTAATCATCATAGTATTTGGACTTTGGAGAGTGTTATTTCAATTCTGTCAGAGTTGTAGTTCAAGAGTAATTCAATGACAAAGTACCCCCTCCCGCCCCTTTTACTGATGTAACACTGCTCAGCCAGATCAGAAAGGAGGTGCCCAGGTAGACTGCAGAGAGGGACAATCTTCAATTAAGATAAGGGAAAAACCTGAAAAACTTGTCAAGGGGGGCAGGGCTTTCATTGTTCTCATAGGAAGAAGATTGTCCCCTGCTGTTATCTGTCTGGTCTATGGACTGGATTCCACATCTGAGAAGAGATGGCTTACACTAGGTAAAAGGGGGGCAGGACTTTCATTGTTCTCATAGGAAGAAGATTGTCCCCTTCTGTTATCTGTCTGGTCTATGGACTGGATTCCACATCTGAGAAGAGATGGCTTACACTAGGTAAAAGGGGCGGGAGGGGAAACTTTACTTGTGAATATCTCTCAAACCATAAAGGTCTGAGAGATAAGACTTATATCGTTCTTCATGTTTTTTTAATACCTACAAAATAAAACAAAGTTAAAAAGAAGTATTACTATCCCTTTCAGTCAGTCCTGAATGCCATTTCCATGGAGGCAGACATGACAGATGCTTGCAAAACCACAGAAGGAAATTCCACCCAAAGCACATAGTAATCTTAACCTTTTGAGTGCCAGAGGTATAAGCAACTCATTGCGGAACAATGCTTTGCTTACCCCTTGGGCACTCAAAGGATTAAAATGGAACTTTCACCTTAATTCAAGTTGCCATATTTGAAAACTGCATTAAAAAACTGCCTATATGTCTTAACCATGTCTTAATCCATTATGGTTTTTTCCATAGTTGCTATGTTTTTGTGTTCAATACAACCAAAGTCCTGAAAAGTGAAATCTTATCAAGACAATGATAACCTTGTTCTGCCTCCAGTAGGCGACATTGTCCTTGGGTTTAAAGGGAGAGTAATCCTTCGTTTTAACTTTATTTTATTTTGTAGGCATTAAAAATAACATGAAGAACGATATAAGTCTTATCTCTCAAACCTTTATGGTCTGAGAGATATTCACAAGCAAAGTTTCCCCTCCCGCCCCTTTTACCTAGTGTAAGCCATCTCTTCTCAGATGTGGAATCCAGTCCATAGACCAGACAGATAACAGCAGGGGACAATCTTCTTCCTATGAGAACAATGAAAGCCCTGCCCCCCTTGACAAGCTTTTCAGGTTTTTCCCTTATCTTAACTGAAGATTGTCCCTCTCTGCAGTCTACCTGGGCACCTCCCTTCTGATCTGGCTGAGCAGTGTTACATCAGTAAAAGGGGCGGGAGGGGGACACTTTATCATTCAATTACTCTTCTACTACAACTCTGACAGAATTGAAATAACACTCTCCAAAGTCCAAATACTATGATGATTAATTAGAGCTGCTTTTATTATGAAACATTACTATCCCTTTAATGTTCATTGTGGCCTTGTAAGGGTTTGTTTTCTGTTTGGAACCACAAAGACAGGTTTATTTTGTTGCAAACAGAATGCATGATGATGTTATTGTTGCCATGGATTGTGAAAAGGAAGATTCTTCTTTCTGCAATACAGGGAACAATTGTTGTCCTCCTTTGTAATTTGTATTTGTACATTTTGTCTACATAAGGTCTTATGGTAACATAGTAAATTAGGTTGAAAAAAGACACAAGTCCATCAAGTTCAACCTTATGCACATCAGAACACAGGGCAAAAAATTAGACCATAGGGAGTAAATAAACATTCTGATCATTCAGATGGGGCTTTTAAACCCTTAGGGGCTAGAGGTCTCCAACACCTTGGGGATATTCACTAAGCGGTGATAAAGAGGTGATAAAGTAGAGATGAGTTCTCCAGTGATATCACTTCTCCAGTTCCTGTGTTATTCTATGAAGCCTATTCACTAAGATTTCTTCAACTTTGGAGATCTAAATGAATTGGAGAAGTGATAAACTGGAGAAGTTATCTTCACTTTATCACCTCTTTATCATCGCTTAGTGAATCTCCCCCCTTGTTGGAAACCTTCCTAGCATTCAATGGGCTTAACATTCCCAACTAAATAAATGAGAATTTTGGAGATGTTTTCTTCCCCCTTATGAAGTAGTTGGTTTGCCCCAGAAGTGCTTCTTTTTTCTCACCCCGGCGATTCAGTTCTAATGATTACAACTCAAATACGCCTAAGTCACCATGCTTTCTCTATGCATTAACCAATGGCTCATTTGTCTATTGAAATTTAGCTTAGTGAGCCATAATTGTATTCCTTTGGGTGTGTTTTATGTTAACGTTCCTATTCGTTCAGAGAAAAAATTAATCTTCCTGATGATGGCAATTTTGGGGTCTTCCAATGACTTTCTATATAGCAATAGAGCAGGGCTCAAAATTTCCACTCCCCACTAGCCAATGGCGAGTGAAAATTTAGCCCTGGCGAGTAGAAATTCAGCCCTGAGCAACATTTCAGGTCAGGCTAGTAGCAAAGGACTTCAAATGTTAAGCCCTGCAATAGAGGACAGTTAGCTATGTCTTTACAAGCTGCTGATTCTGAAGCCAACAGGTCTGTAATGTACTGTAAATTGAATACCACAGTCATTGAGACAGAAAGAGAAGGCTGATGACATTTTTACATAAAATCAGTTAAAGATGGGGAGCTGGAGTTGCTTGGTTTAAGGAGTATTGGTGATAGCCAGTTTTTTTATGGATGGTTGCAGTGAGTGCGGGTGTGATTTAAAGACAGTGATGGGGACAGGGACAGTTTAACAAAAAAATTATATTGACTAATAAGTGACAGAGACAGGTACTTCATTAACTTTATTCTTATTATATAATTGAAATGGTCTAGACCTGTTTAGGGCACGTTTGTCAGCCCTCTTCACACACGATTTACTATATCCACGATAGCGGAATGTCAGTGAGAGTTCTTTTACTTGTTCCTTGAAGGGCTACTAAAATGGTGACTGGTCTACAGGAAAAGAAATATCAGGATAGACTAAAGGATCTGAATATGTATAGCTTGGAGGAGAGAAGAGAGAGCGGGGATATGATAGAAACATTCAAATACATGAAGGGATTCAACAAAGTACAGGATGGAAGTATATTTCAAAAGAGTAAAAACGTTAGGACAAGAGGCCATAGTCTAAAACTAGAGGGACACAGGTTTAAATGTAATGTAAGAAAGTTTTACTTCACTGAGAGGGTAGTAGATAAGTGGAATAGCCTACCAGCAGAGGTGGTAGATGTCAATACAGTGACAGAATTTAAGCATGCATGGGATAGGCATAAGGCGGTCCTTAACATAAGAAAAGACCAAGGACCAAAAAAGGTTTGAGGTTGTGTGTTTTTTACACAGTAGGAAATTGGGCAGACTAGATGGGCCGAATGGTTCTTATCTGCCGTCAAATTCTATGTTTCTATGTTTCTAAGTGGTTATGTTAGAACAATTGCATCTAAGATGTAAAAATTCACCAGTTGGTATGTTGTTCCTCACGTGTAGCGGATGATTACTGGTAAAGTGTAGCAGACTGTTGTAGTGGCGTTACTGAAAAAGTCAGTTTCCAATTTATTGTCCCTTCCACGTTGAATCCTGATATCCAAGAAGTTGACAGAGGTATTGCTAGTTTCATGTTAGTTTGCAATTCAGCGGATTCTGATTCAAATAGTTTCAAATCTCCTTGCCATAAAATGAATAGATCGTCAGTATACCGCTGCCACAAAAGTATGTGATCAGTATATGTCACAGGATCCTTATGTAAGACCACGTTCTCCTCCCTCCATCCGAGATACAGGTTGGCATAGGTGGGGGCACAAGTGCTCCCCACTGTAGTACCTCGGAGTTGGAGGTAGAACTGGTCATTAAATACAAAGTAATTTCTCTGAACGATAAAAGTAAGTAGGTTGAAAATCATTTTTTTCATATCTGCTTTCTATCGATCATCTCTATCCAGAAAGAATGAAATTGCTTTTAGAGCACATTCTGCGCTGTCGGGCAGTCTCTACTGCGCATGACTGCATCGCGGATTTCTATAGAGAATATGTTTTTGGGGTGTATAAGGGGGCCCTATGTTGGCAGCGGAAATGGGCCGCACAATGCCTTGAGCCAGCCCTGCCCCAGTGCATAGCAAAGCATTTAACCCTTTGGGTGCCAGAGGGTTATTCACTGCATTGGGTTGGATATCTTTCTGGCATTCAAAGGGTTAAGGGATTAACCGTTTGAGTGACAGAGGACAATGAAAAGCCCAATACTTATTATACACATTTATATGTAACTAGCAACGTGTGACGGCGTTGCCCGTCATGTTATGACCGTTGGGCGCACGTGTGTGAAATGCAGACACACTGATAAACACAGACATATACAACACACAGGCAGACACATACCATACTTCCCAAGTGTCCCTCTTTAGGAGGGACAGTCCCTCTTTGAGGGCAAAATCCCTCTGTCCCTCTTTCCCACCCTGTTGTCCCTCTTTTTAGGAGGTCAGACTGTGTGCAGGGCAGCTCCACCTATAGGCGACGTAGGCGCCGGCCCAGGGTGCACACGTACTGGGGGCGCGGGCATGCAGCGGAGAAGAGCTGCACCCGCACACACACCACGCCGGGAACCACAACACAGTCAGGTCTGTGTCGCTACTGCACTCCCTCATCTGGTCGGATCTTTAGTAACGCAGAGCGCGCTGGGAGTCATGATCTCCCGCCGCACTCTGCATTACTGAAGAGAAGACTGCGCGGGAGCTACAGGTATGTGATGGGGGGCAAGTTGGAGCTGAGGGGGCAAGTTGAAGCGGATGTGGGGCAAAGTGGAGATGATGGGGGCAAGTTGGAGCTGTTAGGGGAAAGCTGGAGCTGAGGGGGCATAGTGGAGCTGGTGGGGGCAAGTTGGAGCAGATGGGGGGCAAAGTGGAGCTGATGGGGGTAAGTTGGAGAGGATGGGGGTCAAAGTGGAGCTGATGGGGGCAAAGTAGAGCTGAGGGGCCAAAGTGGAGCTGGTGGGGGCACGTTAGAGTTGATGGGGGGCAAAGTGGAGCTGGTGGGGGCACGTTGGAGCGGATGGGGGCAAAGTGGAGCTGATGGGGGCAAGTTGGAGTGGATGGGGGGCAAAGTGGAGCTGATGGTGGCAAGTTGGAGCTGATGGTGGCAAAGTGGAGCTGGTGGGCCAAAGTGAAGCTGATAAGGGGCATCTCTTACAGGCATCTCCAGACCAGGGGCAGACTGGCCCAGGGGGCAGAGAGAGGACAATCATGAAAAGAGGTGGGGTATAAGTAGGCAGGGAATAAAGGGGTGGGACACATGGGAAATGGGCGGCAAAATTAGGTTTTGCCTAGGGTGGCAAAAATCCTTGCACCAGCCCTGACTGTGTGGCGTGTTTTACTTTGCTCTCCAGCAATAAAGCAATACACTTCAGTATATGTATTTATACATTAGTCTGTGCAAAAAAAATACTTTGGTCTTGCACTAAATCATTTATTCAGTTACATAAATAGCCAGTAATAGGTCATGAAATAACCTAAAAATTCTTACTAATGCCCTGCCCACCAGCCACGCCCCCAACAATATCACCTAAAACTACAGTGTCCCTCTTTGGCCATGTGAAATGTTGGGAGGTATGCACATACACACAGTGAGTGGCAGAAACATGCAAAAGACACACACACACACACACAGACTCACTGGAGATGCACACATATGTAACAGATGTACACACACAGACACACTGGAGATGCACACATGGACACATATATGTAACAGAGATGGACACAAACACACATGCAACATATATGAGCAGAAACACATGCACTCATGAGTTGTGCACCCCTCTGGCACTCAAATGGTTAAGCTATAGAGAGGCATGTCAGAGTTAAAGAGCAGTGGGAAGTGTGTTCATACCTGGGAACTTTGACTTGTGGAGTCCCTAGAGGGGACTGATGTGGTGCTGATGTGGAGAGACAAATGGGGCAATCTGGGTTAAAAAGGGGCGGGGCTTAATCACGAGTAGGGGGCGGGGCTTAACATAAATGTGGAAAAGTGTTAGTAATAGGCTGGGGAAGGAGGAGAAGTGGGAGGGAAATGCAAGTTTACAATGTGAGGGGTCTGAACACACTCCCTGAGGGCTAAAACTTGATACACAACCCTGTGGCAGTCAGTGAGTTAAGTGTGAATCTGATGGCTGTCTGTCCTGTGTCTTGCATGCCAAATGATGACAGTGAAGAAATAATTCAGGAGGGCCTACCTTAACCCTTTGAGTGCCATTTTGTTCTTCTGGTGCTGCACTACAGGTCCTGCTGAGGCCACTGGGAGTCAGGGTGAGTGACTGTGTGTGTGTGTCAGCCATATTTATTTCTGGCTTTGTGTGTGTATGTGGTGCTGTGTGTGTGAGTGGGGGCATGTGTGTTTGGTGCTGTGTGAGTGGGGCATTGTGTGTGGTGGTCTGTGTGTGTGAGTGGGGCATGTGTGTGTGTTTGTGTGGTGCTGTGTGAGTGAGGCATGTGTGTGAGTTTGGTGCTGTATGAGTGAGGCATGTGTGTTTGTCTGTGGCGTAGGAGCAAGTGGCGGCCATATTGTTTTTTTCTGACTTTGATAGTGGTGGGCGGGCTGCATAGTGGGGGTGGGCCAACTCCCTGCATGATTGAATCACCCAATAGGAATAGTAACTCCTGCTTTATGCCTCCCCTGGGTGTGTTTTGGCAGGCACAAAGTCTTCTTTTATATATATAGACAATACAACTTTATTCATATCATCACAGAGACAAAAGTGCAACAGTTCTGGTGAAACCAACTGATCTACAGGGAACAAATAAACTTTACATTGATTTAAGCCTTAGAGTATGTACTGTATTGCAGTGCAATACATTGGATAGATTTCTGGCCCTCAAAGGGTTAAACTGGGCTTTTAAACCATGAATGCTATAGAAATGCATTGGTGACTTCCATACCAATCAAAGTGGTAAAATCCCCATTTAAATGAATGGAAATGTGTATTTGTTCCCTATGGTGCTAGTAATTTACTTCAGAATCATCCCCCTTTGTACATGTGGTCCTCTGTGTGATGTGCAGCCTATAACAAGGTATATGTACTGCCTGATACCGTGTACTGTCTATCACTGTGTAGAGGATCATGGGAGTTGTAGCCTGGGAGCAGCTGGAAAGCCTCCCATTGCCCACTATTGCTCTAAAGTGCAGGACTGTGTGGTCCTCCTCCTGACAAATGTCATAAACCCATTCAAAGGGTTAATAAGACTCCTTGCCTATCACAAGCCCCCTCCCCATATACATTATTACTTCTCCTGGTGCTGCCATGCTGTGCGCTGGAAGGACCCCTGTCTGTCCCCTAAATCATTTACTGTCGTCTGTAAGTAATAGTCTAGGAACAGACAGAGTCTCCTCACAGTGTAAAGCATGAGGGCACCGGCACTAGTGATACACTACACTGTACAGCACTTCTACTAGATGGGGGACTTGCACTGGAGCAGAGGCTGAGTTTCACTGCCCCCCTCCAAAATTCACTTCTGTCTCACCAGTCAGCTGTCTCCTACCTGTTACAGATCTATGTTTCCCCAGGACAGGCAAGCTGGTGTGTGTGTATAATAGTGTGTATGTCTCCCAGGGCAGCTAAGCTACTGGGTGCTGAGCAAATTCTGCCTTTCCTGCTGGGGTTAAACTACAACTCCCATCATCCTCATCCACCACTTGCCTAGGATGATGTCTGTGATAGTTATACTGTAGTTCTAAGTGGTGAGCCACATGTTGCTCAGTAATCAGTGATACCATTTGCAAAGCCCCATCACTTCCTTACTAACCTACAGCAAAGTGACTAGAGGTCAGTGAGTGTGTAGAGGCCTCTTTACACAGGCAATGCCAGGCTTCTTTTACTAGTGTATATATGTATATGGGTCATATAAATGAGTATTGCTGTATGTAATAATGCTTTTTATTGGACTAACATATAATAATATAGAGACAAGCTTTCAATAGACACAGGCACCTTTTATCACGATGGTCCAAGAGAATGAGAGAAACAGAGAGGAATATTATGAGAGACAGAGAACAAGCGCGCGAGACACAGAGAGATTATCACAGAGAAAGTGGAGTCAGAGGGACAGAGACAGTAAGAAAGAGACCCAGATGGTCCTTACTGGGTTAAAATCTTCAGTTAGGTCCGTTGTGATGTTGTTCATTCCCCATCGTCCATTCCTGGGAACTCTCTGGATTTTGCCCGGAGGCTCCGGTTTTGAGAGAGTATTAGCATGGGAACCCCACCCAGGACCACCATGGGTCGTTATAGGGTTAATGTAAGTTTTGTT
>JBBDGT010000464.1:136364-172479 GCA_037306005.1 Rhinophrynus dorsalis | reverse complement strand
TAGTGGTGTCAGTGTGTGTGTGATTTTAGTAGGTAAGTGACAGTGTATATCAGTATGGTGGAGGTGAGTGGTGTCAGTGTGTGTATGTGTGTGTGATGTTAGTAGGTGTCAGTGTATATCAGTATGGTGGAGGTGAGTGGTGTCAGTGTGTGTGTGATTAGTAGGTAAGTGTCAGTGTATATCAGTATGGTGGAGGTGAGTGATGTCAGTGTGTGTGTGTGATGTTAGTAGGTGAGTGTCAGTGTATCAGTTTAGTGGAAGCAGGTGGTGTCAGTGTGTGATGTTAGTAGGTAAGTGTCAGTGTATATCAGTAAAGTGTAGGTGAGTGGTGTCAGTGTGTGTATGATTTTAGTAGGTTAGTGTCATTGTATATCATTATGGTGGAGGTGAGTGGTGTCAGTGTGTATTTGATGTTAGTAGGTAAGTGACAGTGTTTATCAGTATGGTGGAGGTGAGTGGTGTAAGTGTGTGTATGTGATGTTAGTAGGTAAGTGACAGTGTATATTAGTATGGTGGAGGTGAGTGGTGTCAGTGTGTATGGGATTTTAGTAGGTTAGTGTCAGTGTATTTCAGTATGGTGGAGGTGAGTGATGTCAGTGTGTGTGTGTGATGTTAGTAGGTGAGTGTCAGTGTATATCAGTTTAGTGGAAGTAGGTGGTGTCAGTGTGTGTGATGTTAGTAGGTAAGTGTCAATGTATATCAGTAAAGTGTAGGTGAGTGGTGTCAGTGTGTGTGATGTTAGTAGGTTAGTGTCATTGTATATCTGTATGGTGGAGGTCAGTGGTGTCAGTGTGTATGTGATGTTAGTAGGTAAGTGACAGTGTATATCAGTATGGTGGAGGTGAGTGGTGTAAGTGTGTATGTGATGTTAGTAGGTAAGTGACAGTGTATATTAGTATGGTGGAGGTGAGTGGTGTCAGTGTGTATGGGATTTTAGTAGGTAAGTGTCAGTGTATATCAGTATGGTGGAGGTGAGTGGTGTCAGTGTGTGTGTGTGATAAGTAGGTAAGTGTCAGTGTATATCAATATGGTGGGGGTGAGTGGTGTCAGTGTGTGTGTGTGTTTAGTAGGTAAGTGTCAGTGTATATCAGTATGGTGGAGGTGAGTGGTGTCAGTGTGTGTGTGATTAGCAGGTAAGTGTCAGTGTATATCAGTATGGTGGAGGTGAGTGATGTCAGTGTGTGTGTGATGTTAGTAGGTGAGTGTCAGTGTATCAGTTTAGTGGAAGTAGGTGGTGTCAGTGTGTGATGTTAGTAGGTAAGTGTCAGTGTATATCAGTAAAGTGTAGGTGAGTGGTGTCAGTGTGTGTGTGATGTTAGTAGGTTAGTGTCATTGTATATCAGTATGGTGGAGGTGAGTGGTGTCAGTGTGTATGTGATGTTAGTAGGTAAGTGACAGTGTATATCAGTATGGTGGAGGTGAGTGGTGTCAGTGTGTGTATGTGATGTTAGTAGGTAAGTGACAGTGTATATTAGTATGGTGGAGGTGAGTGGTGTCAGTGTGTATGTGATTTTAGTAGGTAAGTGACAGTGTATATCAGTATGGTGGAGGTGAGTGGTCTCTGTGTGTGTGATAAGTAGGTAAGTGTCAGTGTATATCAGTATGGTGGAGGTGAGTGGTGTCAGTGTGTGTGTGATGTTAGTAGGTAAGTGACAGTGTATATCAGTATGGTGGAGGTGAGTGGTGTCAGTGTGTGTGTGTGTGTGTGTGTGATGTTAGTAGGTGTCAGTGTATATCAGTATGGTGGAGGTGAGTGGTGTCAGTGTGTGTGTGATTAGTAGGTAAGTGTCAGTGTATATCAGTATGGTGGAGGTGAGTGATGTCAGTGTGTGTGTGTGATGTTAGTAGGTGAGTGTCAGTGTATCAGTTTAGTGGAAGTAGGTGGTGTCAGTGTGTGTGATGTTAGTAGGTAAGTGTCAGTGTATATCAGTATGGTGGGGGTGAGTGGTGTCTATGTGTGTGTGATTAATAGGTGAGTGTCAGTGTATATCAGTATGGTGGGGGTGAGTGGTGTCAGTGTGTGTGTGTGGTCAGTAGGTAAGTGACAGTGTATATCAGTATGGTGGGGGTGAGTGGTGTCAGTGTGTGTGTGGTTAGAAGGTGAGTGTCAGTGTATATCAGTATGGTGGGGGTGAGTGGTGTCAGTGTGTGTGTGTGTTTAGTAGGTAAGTGACAGTGTATATCAGTATGGTGGAGGTGAGTGGTGTCAGTGTGTGTGGTTAGTAGGTAAGTTTCACTGTATATCAGTATGGTGCAGGTGAGTGGTGTCAGTGTGTGTGATTTTAGTAGGTAAGTGTCAGTGTATATCAGTATAGTGGAGGTGAGTGGTGTCAGTGTGTGTGATTAGTAGGTAGGTGTCAGTGTATATCAGTATGGTGGAGGTGAGTGATGTCAGTGTGTGTGTGATGTTTAGTAGGTGTCAGTGTATATCAGTATGGTGGAGGTGAGTGGTGTCAGTGTGTGTGTGATTAGTAGGTAAGTGTCAGTGTATATCAGTATGGTGGAGGTGAGTGATGTCAGTGTGTGTGTGTGTGTGTGTGATGTTAGTAGGTGAGTGTCAGTGTATATCAGTTTAGTGGAAGTAGGTGGTGTCAGTGTGTGTGATGTTAGTAGGTAAGTGTCAATGTATATCAGTAAAGTGTAGGTGAGTGGTGTCAGTGTGTGTGATGTTAGTAGGTTAGTGTCATTGTATATCTGTATGGTGGAGGTCAGTGGTGTCAGTGTGTATGTGATGTTAGTAGGTAAGTGACAGTGTATATCAGTATGGTGGAGGTGAGTGGTGTAAGTGTGTATGTGATGTTAGTAGGTAAGTGACAGTGTATATTAGTATGGTGGAGGTGAGTGGTGTCAGTGTGTATGGGATTTTAGTAGGTAAGTGTCAGTGTATATCAGTATGGTGGAGGTGAGTGGTGTCAGTGTGTGTGTGTGATAAGTAGGTAAGTGTCAGTGTATATCAATATGGTGGGGGTGAGTGGTGTCAGTGTGTGTGTGTGATTAGTAGGTAAGTGTCAGTGTATATCAGTATGGTGGAGGTGAGTGGTGTCAGTGTGTGTGTGATTAGCAGGTAAGTGTCAGTGTATATCAGTATGGTGGAGGTGAGTGATGTCAGTGTGTGTGTGATGTTAGTAGGTGAGTGTCAGTGTATCAGTTTAGTGGAAGTAGGTGGTGTCAGTGTGTGATGTTAGTAGGTAAGTGTCAGTGTATATCAGTAAAGTGTAGGTGAGTGATGTCAGTGTGTGTGTGATGTTAGTAGGTTAGTGTCATTGTATATCAGTATGGTGGAGGTGAGTGGTGTCAGTGTGTATGTGATGTTAGTAGGTAAGTGACAGTGTATATCAGTATGGTATAGGTGAGTGGTGTCAGTGTGTGTATGTGATGTTAGTAGGTAAGTGACAGTGTATATTAGTATGGTGGAGGTGAGTGGTGTCAGTGTGTATGTGATTTTAGTAGGTAAGTGACAGTGTATATCAGTATGGTGGAGGTGAGTGGTGTCTGTGTGTGTGATAAGTAGGTAAGTGTCAGTGTATATCAGTATGGTGGAGGTGAGTGGTGTCAGTGTGTGTGTGATGTTAGTAGGTAAGTGACAGTGTATATCAGTATGGTGGAGGTGAGTGGTGTCAGTGTGTGTGTCATGTTAGTAGGTGTCAGTGTATATCAGTATGGTGGAGGTGAGTGGTGTCAGTGTGTGTGTGATTAGTAGGTAAGTGTCAGTGTATATCAGTATGGTGGAGGTGAGTGATGTCAGTGTGTGTGTGTGTGTGTGTGTGTGTGTGTGATGTTAGTAGGTGAGTGTCAGTGTATCAGTTTAGTGGAAGTAGGTGGTGTCAGTGTGTGATGTTAGTAGGTAAGTGTCAGTGTATATCAGTAAAGTGTAGGTGAGTGGTGTCAGTGTGTGTGTGATGTTAGTAGGTTAGTGTCATTGTATATCAGTATGGTGGAGGTGAGTGGTGTCAGTGTGTATGTGATGTTAGTAGGTAAGTGACAGTGTATATCAGTATGGTGGAGGTGAGTGGTGTCAGTGTGTGTATGTGATGTTAGTAGGTAAGTGACAGTGTATATTAGTATGGTGGAGGTGAGTGGTGTCTGTGTGTGTGATAAGTAGGTAAGTGTCAGTGTATATCAGTATGGTGTAGGTGAGTGGTGTCAGTGTGTGTGTGATGTTAGTAGGTAAGTGACAGTGTATATCAGTATGGTGGAGGTGAGTGGTGTCAGTGTGTGTGTGTTGTTAGTAGGTGTCAGTGTATATCAGTATGGTGGAGGTGAGTGGTGTCAGTGTGTGTGTGATTAGTAGGTAAGTGTCAGTGTATATCAGTATGGTGGAGGTGAGTGATGTCAGTGTGTGTGTGTGATGTTAGTAGGTGAGTGTCAGTGTATCAGTTTAGTGGAAGTAGGTGGTGTCAGTGTGTGTGATGTTAGTAGGTAAGTGTCAGTGTATATCAGTATGGTGGGGGTGAGTGGTGTCTATGTGTGTGTGATTAGTAGGTGAGTGTCAGTGTATATCAGTATGGTGGGGGTGAGTGGTGTCAGTGTGTGTGTGTGGTCAGTAGGTAAGTGACAGTGTATATCAGTATGGTGGGGGTGAGTGGTGTCAGTGTGTGTGTGGTTAGAAGGTGAGTGTCAGTGTATATCAGTATGGTGGGGGTGAGTGGTGTCAGTGTGTGTGTGTGTTTAGTAGGTAAGTGACAGTGTATATCAGTATGGTGGAGGTGAGTGGTGTCAGTGTGTGTGGTTAGTAGGTAAGTTTCACTGTATATCAGTATGGTGCAGGTGAGTGGTGTCAGTGTGTGTGTGATTTTAGTAGGTAAGTGTCAGTGTATATCAGTATAGTGGAGGTGAGTGGTGTCAGTGTGTGTGATTAGTAGGTAGGTGTCAGTGTATATCAGTATGGTGGAGGTGAGTGATGTCAGTGTGTGTGTGATGTTTAGTAGGTGTCAGTGTATATCAGTATGGTGGAGGTGAGTGGTATCAGTGTGTGTGTGATTAGTAGGTAAGTGTCAGTGTATATCAGTATGGTGGAGGTGAGTGATGTCAGTGTGTGTGTGTGTGTGTGTGTGATGTTAGTAGGTGAGTGTCAGTGTATATCAGTTTAGTGGAAGTAGGTGGTGTCAGTTTGTGTGACGTTAGTAGGTAAGTGTCAATGTATATCAGTAAAGTGTAGGTGAGTGGTCTCAGTGTGTGTATGATTTTAGTAGGTTAGTGTCATTGTATATCATTATGGTGGAGGTGAGTGGTGTCAGTGTGTATGTGATGTTAGTAGGTAAGTGACAGTGTATATCAGTATGGTGGAGGTGAGTGGTGTAAGTGTGTGTATGTGATGTTAGTAGGTAAGTGACAGTGTATATTAGTATGGTGGAGGTGAGTGGTGTCAGTGTGTATGGGATTTTAGTAGGTTAGTGTCAGTGTATTTCAGTATGGTGGAGGTGAGTGATGTCAGTGTGTGTGTGTGTGATGTTAGTAGGTGAGTGTCAATGTATATCAGTAAAGTGTAGGTGAGTGGTGTCAGTGTGTGTGATGTTAGTAGGTTAGTGTCATTGTATATCTGTATGGTGGAGGTCAGTGGTGTCAGTGTGTATGTGATGTTAGTAGGTAAGTGACAGTGTATATCAGTATGGTGGAGGTGAGTGGTGTAAGTGTGTATGTGATGTTAGTAGGTAAGTGACAGTGTATATTAGTATGGTGGAGGTGAGTGGTGTCAGTGTGTATGGGATTTTAGTAGGTAAGTGTCAGTGTATATCAGTATGGTGGAGGTGAGTGGTGTCAGTGTGTGTGTGTGATAAGTAGGTAAGTGTCAGTGTATATCAATATGGTGGGGGTGAGTGGTGTCAGTGTGTGTGTGTGATTAGTAGGTAAGTGTCAGTGTATATCAGTATGGTGGAGGTGAGTGGTGTCAGTGTGTGTGTGATTAGTAGGTAAGTGTCAGTGTATATCAGTATGGTGGAGGTGAGTGATGTCAGTGTGTGTGTGATGTTAGTAGGTGAGTGTCAGTGTATCAGTTTAGTGGAAGTAGGTGGTGTCAGTGTGTGATGTTAGTAGGTAAGTGTCAGTGTATATCAGTAAAGTGTAGGTGAGTGGTGTCAGTGTGTGTGTGATGTTAGTAGGTTAGTGTCATTGTATATCAGTATGGTGGAGGTGAGTGGTGTCAGTGTGTATGTGATGTTAGTAGATAAGTGACAGTGTATATCAGTATGGTATAGGTGAGTGGTGTCAGTGTGTGTATGTGATGTTAGTAGGTAAGTGACAGTGTATATTAGTATGGTGGAGGTGAGTGGTGTCAGTGTGTATGTGATTTTAGTAGGTAAGTGACAGTGTATATCAGTATGGTGGAGGTGAGTGGTGTCTGTGTGTGTGATAAGTAGGTAAGTGTCAGTGTATATCAGTATGGTGTAGGTGAGTGGTGTCAGTGTGTGTGTGATGTTAGTAGGTAAGTGACAGTGTATATCAGTATGGTGGAGGTGAGTGGTGTCAGTGTGTGTGTCATGTTAGTAGGTGTCAGTGTATATCAGTATGGTGGAGGTGAGTGGTGTCAGTGTGTGTGTGATTAGTAGGTAAGTGTCAGTGTATATCAGTATGGTGGAGGTGAGTGATGTCAGTGTGTGTGTGTGTGTGTGTGTGATGTTAGTAGGTGAGTGTCAGTGTATCAGTTTAGTGGAAGTAGGTGGTGTCAGTGTGTGATGTTAGTAGGTAAGTGTCAGTGTATATCAGTAAAGTGTAGGTGAGTGGTGTCAGTGTGTGTGTGATGTTAGTAGGTTAGTGTCATTGTATATCAGTATGGTGGAGGTGAGTGGTGTCAGTGTGTATGTGATGTTAGTAGGTAAGTGACAGTGTATATCAGTATGGTGGAGGTGAGTGGTGTCAGTGTGTGTATGTGATGTTAGTAGGTAAGTGACAGTGTATATTAGTATGGTGGAGGTGAGTGGTGTCAGTGTGTATGTGATTTTAGTAGGTAAGTGACAGTGTATATCAGTATGGTGGAGGTGAGTGGTGTCTGTGTGTGTGATAAGTAGGTAAGTGTCAGTGTATATCAGTATGGTGTAGGTGAGTGTGGTGTCAGTGTGTGTGTGATGTTAGTAGGTAAGTGACAGTGTATATCAGTATGGTGGAGGTGAGTGGTGTCAGTGTGTGTGTGTGTGTGTGATGTTAGTAAGTGTCAGTGTATATCAGTATGGTGGAGGTGAGTGGTGTCAGTGTGTGTGTGATTAGTAGGTAAGTGTCAGTGTATATCAGTATGGTGGAGGTGAGTGATGTCAGTGTGTGTGTGTGATCTTAGTAGGTGAGTGTCAGTGTATCAGTTTAGTGGAAGTAGGTGGTGTCAGTGTGTGATGTTAGTAGGTAAGTGTCAGTGTATATCAGTAAAGTGTAGGTGAGTGGTGTCAGTGTGTGTGTGATGTTAGTAGGTTAGTGTCATTGTATATCAGTATGGTGGAGGTGAGTGGTGTCAGTGTGTATGTGATGTTAGTAGGTAAGTGACAGTGTATATCAGTATGGTGGAGGTGAGTGGTGTCAGTGTGTGTATGTGATGTTAGTAGGTAAGTGACAGTGTATATTAGTATGGTGGAGGTGAGTGGTGTCAGTGTGTATGTGATTTTAGTAGGTAAGTGACAGTGTATATCAGTATGGTGGAGGTGAGTGGTGTCTGTGTGTGTGATAAGTAGGTAAGTGTCAGTGTATATCAATATGGTGGGGGTGAGTGGTGTCAGTGTGTGTGTGATTAGTAGGTAAATGTCAGTGTATATCAGTATAGTGGACGTGAGTGATGTCAGTGTGTGTGTGTGATGTTAGTAGGTGAGTGTCAGTGTATATCAGTAAAGTGTAGGTGAGTGGTGTCAGTGTGTGCGTGATGTTAGTAGGTAAGTGACAGTGTATATCAGTATGGTGGAGGTGAGTGGTGTCAGTATGTGTGTGATTAGTAGGTAAGTGTCAGTGTGTATCAGTTTAGTAGAAGTAGGTGGTGTCAGTGTGTGTGATGTTAGTAGGTAAGTGTCAGTGTATATCAGTAAAGTGTAGGTGAGTGGTGTCAGTGTGTGCGTGATGTTAGTAGGTTAGTGTCATTGTATATCAGTATGGTGGATGTGAATGGTTTAAGTGTGTGTGGTTAGTAGGTAAGTGTCATTGTATATCAGTATGGTGGAGGTGAGTGGTGTCAGTGTTTAGTAGGTAAGTGTCATTGTATATCAGTATGGTGGAAGTGAGTGGTGTCGGTATGTGTGTGATAAGTAGATAAGTGTCAGTGTATATCTCTATGTTGGAGGTGAGTTGTGTCAGTGTGTGTGGTTAGTAGGTGTCAGTGTATATCAGTATGGTGGAGGTGAGTGGTGTCAATGTGTGTGTGATTAGTAGGTAAGTGTCAGTGTATATCAGTATAGTGGACGTGAGTGATGTCAGTGTGTGTGTGTGATGTTAGTAGGTGAGTGTAGTGTATATCAGTTTAGTGGAAGTAGGTGGTGTCAGTGTGTGTGATGTTAGTAGGTAAGTGTCAGTGTAGATCAGTAAAGTGTAGGTGAGTGGTGTCAGTGTGTGCGTGATGTTAGTAGGTTAGTGTCATTGTATATCAGTATGGTGGATGTGAATGGTTTAAGTGTGTGTGATTAGTAGGTAAGTGTCATTGTATATCAGTATGGTGGAGGTGAGTGGTGTCAGTGTTTAGTAGGTAAGTGTCATTGTATATCAGTATGGTGGAAGTGAGTGGTGTCAGTATGTGTGTGATAAGTAGATAAGTGTCGTTGTATATCTCTATGGTGGAGATGAGTTGTGTCAGTGTGTGTGGTTAGTAGTTGTCAGTGTATATCAGTATGGTGGAGGTGAGTGGTGTCAGTGTGTGTGATTAGTAGGTAAGTGTCAGTGTATATGAATATATTGGAGGTGAGTGGTGTCAGTGTGTGTGTGGTTAGTAGGTAAGTGTCAGTGTATATCAGTATGGTGGAGGTGAGTGGTGTCAGTGTGTGTGGTTAGTAGGTGAGTGTCAGTGTATATCAGTATGGTGGAGGTGAGTGGTGTCAGTGTATGTGGTTAGTAGGTGAGTGTCAGTGTATATCAGTCTGGTGGAGGTGAATAGTGTCAGTGTATGTGTGTGGTTAGTAGGTGTCAGTGTATATCAGTATGGTGGAGGTGAGTGGTGTCAGTATGGATGTGATGTTAGTAGGTAAGTGTCAGTGTATATCAATATGGTGGAGGTGAGTGGTGTCTGTATGTTATGTTAGTAGGTGAGTGTCAGTGTAAATCAGTGTGGTGGAGGTGAGTGGTATCAGTGTGTATGTGGTTAGTAGGTGAGTGTCAGTGTATATCAGTATGGTGGAGGTGAGTGGTGTCAGTGTGTGTGTGGTTAGTAGGTAAGTGTCAGTATATATGAATATAGTGGAGGTGAGTGGTGTAAGTGTGTGTGTGTGGTTAGTAGGTAAGTGTCAGTATATATGAATATAGTGGTGGTGAGTGGTGTCAGTGTGTGTGTGGTTAGTAGGTGAGTGTCAGTGTATATCAGTATGGTGGAGGTGAGTGGTATCAGTGTGTGTGTGGTTAGTAGGTGAGTGTCAGTGTATATCAGTATGGTGGAGGTGAGTGGTGTCAGTGTGTGTGGTTAGTAGGTAAGTGTCAGTATATATGAATATAGTGGAGGTGAGTGGTGTAAGTGTGTGTGTGTGGTTAGTAGGTAAGTGTCAGTATATATGAATATAGTGGAGGTGAGTGGTGTCTGTATGTTATGTTAGTAGGTGAGTGTCAGTGTATATTAGTATGGTGGAGGTGAGTGGTATCAGTGTGTGTGTGGTTAGTAGGTGAGTGTCAGTTTATATCAGTATGGTGGAGGTGAGTGGTGTCAGTGTGTGTGGTTAGTAGGTAAGTGTCAGTATATATGAATATAGTGGAGGTGAGTGGTGTAAGTGTGTGTGTGTGGTTAGTAGGTAAGTGTCAGTATATATGAATATAGTGGAGGTGAGTGGTGTCAGTGTGTGTGTGTGGTTAGTAGGTAAGTGTCAGTATATATGAATATAGTGGAGGTGAGTGGTGTCTGTATGTTATGTTAGTAGGTGAGTGTCAGTGTAAATCAGTGTGGTGGAGGTGAGTGGTATCAGTGTGTGTGTGGTTAGTAGGTGAGTGTCAGTGTATATCAGTATGGTGGAGGTGAGTGGTGTCAGTGTGTGTGGTTAGTAGGTAAGTGTCAGTATTAAAGATGAGCGAGCACCCCGATGCTCGGGTGCTCGGGTGCTCTGACCGAGCACCCCCTGATGCTCGAGTGCTCGGCCGAGCACCCGAGCCCCATTCAAATGAATGGGAGCACTCGAGCATTAAACCAGGCACCCCCTGCTCTGATGAGCGGAGGGTGCCTGGTCAATGTCCCCCTTCATCTCCGCTATGCCCCTCTTCCACAATGTCCCCCTTCATCTCCTATGCCATAGCGGAGATGAAGGGGGACATTGTGGAAGAGGGGCATAGCGGAGATGAAGGGGGACATTGTGGAAGAGGGGCATAGACTCTATGCCCCTCTTCCACAATGTCCCCCTTCATCTCCGCTATGCCCCTCTTCCACAATGTCCCCCTTCATCTCCTCTATGGCATAGGAGATGAAGGGGGACATTGTGGAAGAGGGGCATAGCGGAGATGAAGGGGCACATTGTGGAAGACGGGCATAGCGGAGATGAAGGGGGACATTGTGGAAGAGGGGCATAGAGTCTATGCCCCTCTTCCATAATGTCCCCCTTCATCTCCGCAATGCCCCCTTCATCTCCGCAATGCCCCCGTACCTCCATTCCCTGGTGGTCCAGCGGAGCGTCTTCGGATCTGTGCCTCTTCCGGCACAGATCCTCTTCACCCGAGCATGTCGGGCGAGCACATGGCGGTACTCGTACGAGTACCGCCATGTGCAGAGCAGAGCGATGCTCGAGCCGATCCGAGCATCGGCCGAGCACGCTCGCTCAACACTAGTCAGTATATATGAATATAGTGGAGGTGAGTGGTGTAAGTGTGTGTGTGTGGTTAGTAGGTAAGTGTCAGTATATATGAATATAGTGGTGGTGAGTGGTGTCAGTGTGTGTGTGGTTAGTAGGTGAGTGTCAGTGTATATCAGTATGGTGGAGGTGAGTGGTATCAGTGTGTGTGTGGTTAGTAGGTGAGTGTCAGTGTATATCAGTATGGTGGAGGTGAGTGGTGTCAGTGTGTGTGGTTAGTAGGTAAGTGTCAGTATATATGAATATAGTGGAGGTGAGTGGTGTAAGTGTGTGTGTGTGGTTAGTAGGTAAGTGTCAGTATATATGAATATAGTGGAGGTGAGTGGTGTCTGTATGTTATGTTAGTAGGTGAGTGTCAGTGTATATTAGTATGATGGAGGTGAGTGGTATCAGTGTGTGTGTGGTTAGTAGGTGAGTGTCAGTGTATATCAGTATGGTGGAGGTGAGTGGTGTCAGTGTGTGTGGTTAGTAGGTAAGTGTCAGTATATATGAATATAGTGGAGGTGAGTGGTGTAAGTGTGTGTGTGTGGTTAGTAGGTAAGTGTCAGTATATATGAATATAGTGGAGGTGAGTGGTGTCAGTGTGTGTGTGTGGTTAGTTGGTAAGTGTCAGTATATATGAATATAGTGGAGGTGAGTGGTGTCAGTGTGTGTGTGTGGTTAGTAGGTAAGTGTCAGTATATATGAATATAGTGGAGGTGAGTGGTGTCAGTGTGTGTGTGGTTAGTAGGTAAGTGTCAGTATATATGAATATAGTGGAGGTGAGTGGTGTAAGTGTGTGTGTGTGGTTAGTAGGTAAGTGTCAGTATATATGAATATAGTGGAGGTGAATGGTGTCAGTGTGTGTGTGTGGTTAGTAGGTAAGTGTCAGTATATATGAATATAGTGGAGGTGAGTGGTGTAAGTGTGTGTGTGTGGTTAGTAGGTAAGTGTCAGTATATATGAATATAGTGGAGGTGAGTGGTGTCAGTGTGTGTGTGTGGTTAGTAGGTAAGTGTCAGTATATATGAATATAGTGGAGGTGAGTGGTGTCAGTGTGTGTGTGTGTGGTTAGTAGGTAAGTGTCAGTGTATATCAGTATGGTGGAGGTGAGTGGTGTCAGTGTGTGTGTGTGGTTAGTAGGTAAGTGTCAGTATATATGAATATAGTGGTGGTGAGTGGTGTCAGTGTGTGTGTGGTTAGTAGGTGAGTGTCAGTGTATAGTAGTATGGCGGAGGTGAGTGGTGTCAGTGTATGTGTGGTTAGTAAGTATGATCAAGGTGAGTGGTGTCAGTGTGTGTGTGATGTAAATTGATGTGTCTCCTTTCTTTCCAGATGACAGAGGTGGAGTTGAGTGGTCTCAGTGAGGAGGTGGAGGTGAGTGGTCTCAGTGAGGAGGTGGACACAGAGTTCCTTACTCTGTACTTTGAAAATAAGCGCCACTCAGGGGGAGGTCCAATCCGCTCTATCTCCAGGCAAGGAACAGAGGCACTGATCACGTATGAGAACGCTGCAGGTAAGTCATCTGCAGATCTACTTATGTAAAAGACCGGGGTGTCCAGACTTCAGTGTTACAGGTCAGTCTCTTCTCACGGAACCAGCAGGGGGTGCACCAGGAATCTCTATCCACACTCCTGTCCTGCTTTCCCCACACACTGGGTTAGACTTCCAGCCCTATACAGAATTCTGTGGGGGCAGGATTACACAGGACAGAGACTAAACTAAGAGACTTAGTGTTACAGGTCAGTCTCTTCCTAGGGGACCAGCAGGGGTGCATCAGGAATATATTCAAACTCCTTTCCTGCTCTCCCCCAACACTGTTTTAGACATTCAGCCCTATACAAAAATCTGTGGCGACAGGATAACCCAGTGTAGAGACTGACCAGTGAGACTTACTGTTTTAGGTCAGTCTCTTCCCATGGGTGCACCGGGAATCTCTACTCACATTCCTCTCCTTCTTCCCCCCACTCCCCCACTGGGTTAGACTTTCAGCACTAATTTTATTTGTAGATCTGATCCCAGGGCAGATCTGCAAGTGAGGGAACTAACTACCTGACAGTTGCAGTTTAAATAAGGATTTTCCATGTCTCTTACGGTGAGTTGATTTGCTCAGTTACTAAAACTCTGTCACTAGATATCAGTCACTAGATATCAGTCACTAGATGTCAGTCACTAGATGTCAGTCACTAGATATCAGTATATCAGTCACTAGATATCAGTCACTAGATATCAGTATATCAGTCACTAGATATCAGTCACTAAATGTCAGTCACTAGATATCAGTATATCAGTCACTAGATATCAGTCACTAAATGTCAGTCACTAGATATCAGAATATCAGTCACTAGGTATCAGTATATTAGTCACTAGATATCAGTCACTAGATGTCAGTCACTAAGATGTCAGTCACTAAGATGTCAGTCACTATATTTCAGTGACTAGCTATCAGAATATTAGTCACTAGATATAAGTCACTAGATGTCAGTCACTAAATGTCAGCCACTAAAACTCTGTCACTAGATATCAGTCACTAAGATATCAGTATATCAGTCACTAGATATCAGTATATCAGTCACTAAGATATCAGTCACTAAGATACCAGTATATCAGTCACTAGATATCAGTATATCAGTCACTAGATATCAGTCACTAAGATATCAGTATATCAGTCACTAGATATCAGTATATCAGTCACTAAGATATCAGTCACTAAGATACCAGTATATCAGTCACTAGATATCAGTATATCAGTCACTAGATATCAGTCACTAAGATATCAGTATATCAGTCACTAGATATCTCTATATCAGTCACTAGATATCAGTCACTAAGATATCAGTCACTAAGATATCAGTATATCAGTCACTAGATATCAGTCACTAGATATCAGTCACTAAGATACCAGTATATCAGTCACTAGATATCAGTCACTAAGATATCAGTATATCAGTCACTAGATATCTGTATATCAGTCACTAAGATATCAGTCACTAAATGTCAGTCACTAGATATCAGTATATCAGTCACTAGATATCAGTATATTAGTCACTAGTTATCAGTCACTAGATGTCAGTCACTAAGATGTCAGTCACTAGATATCAGTCACTAGATATCAGTATTTTGGTCACTAGATATAAGTCACTAGATGTCAGTCACTAAATGTCAGCCACTAAAACTCTATCACTAGATATCAGTCACTAAGATATCAGTATATCAGTCACTAGATATCAGTATATCAGTCACTAGATATCAGTATATCAGTCACTAAGATATCAGTCACTAAGATATCAGTATATCAGTCACTAGATATCAGTCACTAGATATCAGTCACTAAGATACCAGTATATCAGTCACTAGATATCAGTCACTAGATATCAGTATATCAGTCACTAGATATCTGTATATCAGTCACTAGATATCAGTCACTAAGATATCAGTATATCAGTCACTAGATATCAGTCACTAAGATACCAGTATATCAGTCACTAGATATCAGTCACTAAGATATCAGTCTATCAGTCACTAGATATCAGTCACTAAGATATCAGTCACTAAGATATCAGTATATCAGTCACTAGATATCAGTCACTAAGATATCAGTCACTAAGATATCAGTATATCAGTCACTAGATATCAGTCACTAAGATATCAGTATATCAGTCACTAGATATCTGTATATCAGTCACTAGATATCAGTCACTAAGATATCAATCATTAAGATATCAGTATATCAGTCACTAGATATCTGTATATCAGTCACTAGATATCAGTCACTAGATATCAGTATATTAGTCACTAGATATGTCACTAGATGTCAGTCACTAAATGTCAGCCACTAAAACTCTGTCACTAGATATCAGTCACTAAGATATCAGTATATCAGTCACTAGATATCAGTATACCAGTCACTAAGATATTAGTCACTAAGATATCAGTATATCAGTCACTAGATATCAGTCACTAGATATCAGTCACTAAGATACCAGTATATCAGTCACTAGCTATCAGTCACTAGATATCAGTATATCAGTCACTAGATATCAGTCACTAGATATCAGTCACTAACATATCAGTATATCAGTCACTAGATATCTGTATATCAGTCACTAGATATCAGTCACTAAGATATCAGTATATCAGTCACTAGATATCTGTATATCAGTCACTAGATATCAGTCACTAAGATATCAGTCACTAAGATATCAGTATATCAGTCACTAGATATCTGTATATCAGTCACTAGATATCAGTCACTAAGATATCAGTATATCAGTCACTAGATATCAGTCACTAGATATCAGTCACTAAGATACCAGTATATCAGTCACTAGATATCAGTCACTAAGATATCAGTATATCAGTCACTAGATATCTGTATATCAGTCACTAAGATATCAGTCACTAAGATATCAGTATATCAGTCACTAGATATCTGCATATCAGTCACTAGATATCAGTCACTAAGATATCAGTATATCAGTCACTAGATATCAGTCACTAAGATATCAGTATATCAGTCACTAGATATCTGTATATCAGTCACTAAGATATCAGTCACTAAGATTTCAGTATATCAGTATATCAGTCACTAGATATCTGTATATCAGTCACTAGATATCAGTCACTAAGATATCAGTATATCAGTCACTAGATATCAGTCACTAAGATATCAGTCACTAGATATCTGTATATCAGTCACTAGATATCAGTCACTAAGATATCAGTCACTAAGATATCAGTATATCAGTCACTAGATATCTGTATATCAGTCACTAGATATCAGTCACTAAGATATCAGCCACTAAGATATCAGTATATCAGTCACTAGATATCTGTATATCAGTCACTAGATATCAGTCACTAAGATATCAGTATATCAGTCACTAGATATCTGCATATCACTCACTAGATATCAGTCACTAAGATATAAGTATATCAGTCACTAGATATCTGTATATCAGTCACTAGATATCAGTCACTAAGATATCAGTCACTAAGATAACAGCCACTAAGATATCAGTATATCAGTCACTAGATATCAGTCACTAAGATATCAGCCACTAAGATATCAGTATATCAGTCACTAGATATCTGTATATCAGTCACTAGATATCAGTCACTAAGATATCAGTATATCAGTCACTAGATATCTGCATATCACTCACTAGATATCAGTCACTAAGATATAAGTATATCAGTCACTAGATATCTGTATATCAGTCACTAGATATCAGTCACTAAGATATCAGTCACAAAGATATCAGTATATCAGTCACTAGATATCAGTCACTAAGATACCAGTATATCAGTCACTAGATATCTGTATATCAGTCACTAAGATATCAGTATATCAGTCACTAGATATCTGTATATCAGTCACTAGATATCAGTCACTAAGATATCAGTCACTAAGATATCAGTATATCAGTCACTAAGATATCTGTATATCAGTCACTAGATATCAGTCACTAAGATACCAGTATATCAGTCACAAGATATCAGTCACTAAGATATCAGTCTATCAGTCACTAGATATCAGTCACTAAGATATCAGTCACTAAGATATCAGTATATCAGTCACTAGATATCAGTCACTAAGATATCAGTCACTAAGATATCAGTATATCAGTCACTAGATATCAGTCACTAAGATATCAGTATATCAGTCACTAGATATCTGTATATCAGTCACTAGATATCAGTCACTAAGATATCAATCATTAAGATATCAGTATATCAGTCACTAGATATCTGTATATCAGTCACTAGATATCAGTCACTAGATATCAGTATATTAGTCACTAGATATGTCACTAGATGTCAGTCACTAAATGTCAGCCACTAAAACTCTGTCACTAGATATCAGTCACTAAGATATCAGTATATCAGTCACTAGATATCAGTATACCAGTCACTAAGATATTAGTCACTAAGATATCAGTATATCAGTCACTAGATATCAGTCACTAGATATCAGTCACTAAGATACCAGTATATCAGTCACTAGCTATCAGTCACTAGATATCAGTATATCAGTCACTAGATATCAGTCACTAGATATCAGTCACTAACATATCAGTATATCAGTCACTAGACATCTGTATATCAGTCACTAGATATCAGTCACTAAGATATCAGTCACTAAGATATCAGTATATCAGTCACTAGATATCTGTATATCAGTCACTAGATATCAGTCACTAAGATATCAGTCACTAAGATATCAGTATATCAGTCACTAGATATCTGTATATCAGTCACTAGATATCAGTCACTAAGATATCAGTATATCAGTCACTAGATATCAGTCACTAGATATCAGTCACTAAGATACCAGTATATCAGTCACTAGATATCAGTCACTAAGATATCAGTATATCAGTCACTAGATATCTGTATATCAGTCACTAAGATATCAGTCACTAAGATATCAGTATATCAGTCACTAGATATCTGCATATCAGTCACTAGATATCAGTCACTAAGATATCAGTATATCAGTCACTAGATATCAGTCACTAAGATATCAGTATATCAGTCACTAGATATCTGTATATCAGTCACTAAGATATCAGTCACTAAGATTTCAGTATATCAGTATATCAGTCACTAGATATCTGTATATCAGTCACTAGATATCAGTCACTAAGATATCAGTATATCAGTCACTAGATATCAGTCACTAAGATATCAGTCACTAGATATCTGTATATCAGTCACTAGATATCAGTCACTAAGATATCAGTCACTAAGATATCAGTATATCAGTCACTAGATATCTGTATATCAGTCACTAGATATCAGTCACTAAGATATCAGCCACTAAGATATCAGTATATCAGTCACTAGATATCTGTATATCAGTCACTAGATATCAGTCACTAAGATATCAGTATATCAGTCACTAGATATCTGCATATCACTCACTAGATATCAGTCACTAAGATATAAGTATATCAGTCACTAGATATCTGTATATCAGTCACTAGATATCAGTCACTAAGATATCAGTATATCAGTCACTAGATATCTGCATATCACTCACTAGATATCAGTCACTAAGATATAAGTATATCAGTCACTAGATATCTGTATATCAGTCACTAGATATCAGTCACTAAGATATCAGTCACTAAGATATCAGCCTCTAAGATATCAGTATATCAGTCACTAGATATCAGTCACTAAGATATCAGCCACTAAGATATCAGTATATCAGTCACTAGATATCTGTATATCAGTCACTAGATATCAGTCACTAAGATATCAGTATATCAGTCACTAGATATCTGCATATCACTCACTAGATATCAGTCACTAAGATATAAGTATATCAGTCACTAGATATCTGTATATCAGTCACTAGATATCAGTCACTAAGATATCAGTCACAAAGATATCAGTATATCAGTCACTAGATATCAGTCACTAAGATACCAGTATATCAGTCACTAGATATCTGTATATCAGTCACTAAGATATCAGTATATCAGTCACTAGATATCTGTATATCAGTCACTAGATATCAGTCACTAAGATATCAGTCACTAAGATATCAGTATATCAGTCACTAGATATCTGTATATCAATCACTATATATCAGTCACTAAGATATCAGTCACTAATATATCAGTATATCAGTCACTAGATATCTGTATATCAGTCACTAGATATCAGTCACTAAGATATCAGTATATCAGTCACTAAGATATCAGTATATCAGTCACTAGATATCTGCATATCAGTCACTAGATATCAGTCACTAAGAAATCAGTATATCAGTAACTAGATATCAGTCACTAAGATATCAGTCACTAAGATATCAGTATATCAGTCACTAGATATCTGTATATCAGTCACTAGATATCTGTATATCAGTCACTAAGATATCAGTATATCAGTCACTAGATATCAGTCACTAAGATATCAGTATATCAGTCACTAAGAAATCAGTATATCAGTCACTAGATATCAGTGACTAAGATATCAGTATATCAGTCACTAGATATCTGTATATCAGTCACTAGATATCTGTATATCAGTCACTAGATATCAGTCACTAAGATATCAGTCACTAAGATATCAGTATATCAGTCACTAGATATCTGTATATCAGTCACTAGATATCAGTCACTAAGATATCAGTCACTAAGATGTCAGTCACTGAAATATCAGTCAGTAATTCTCGGACACTAACTCTCTGAAACTAATGGTCACTAATTCTGTGTGACACAATTCTGTGTAACACTCAGTAATTCTCTGTCAGTAAAGATACGTCAAACGCTCCATCAATAACATTCAGTCAGTATTGCTCTGTCAGTAACACTCAGTCGTGCGCCGTTAGTAACAGCCACTAATGCTCTGCCAGTAATACTTCATCAGTGACAGTCAGTAACTATCCATCAGTAAAGCTCAGTTAAACACGACATCGGCAGAGCTTCATCAGTAACCCTCCATCAGTAACACTCTTAGTAACGCTCCATCAGTAACACTCTGTTAGTAATTCTCCATCAGTAACGCTCCATCAGTAACACTGTTAGTAATTCTCCATCAGTAACGCTCCATCAGTAACACTGTTAGTAATTCTCCATCAGTAACCCTCCATCAGTAACACTCTGTTAGTAATGCTCCATCATTAATGCTCCATCAGTAACACTCTGTTAGTAATTCTCCATCAGTAACGCTCCATCAGTAACACGGTTAGTAATGTTTCATCAGTAACGCTCCATCAGTAACACTCTGTTAGTAATTCTCCATCAGTAACGCTCCATCAGCAACTCTGTTAGTAATGCTCCATCAGTAACGCTCCATCAGTAACACTTTTAGTAATTCTCCATCAGTAACACTCTGTTAGTAATTCTCCATCAGTAACCCTCCATCCATAACACTGTTAGTAATTCTCCATCAGTAACACTCTGTTAGTAATGCTCTATCATTAACACTCTGTTAGTAATTCTCCATCAGTAGCACTCAGTAGTGCTCTGTCAGTAATGCTCCAGTAACACTCCGTAAGCAACGCTCCATCAGCAACACTCACTCAGTAACGCTCTTGCACTAATACTCCATCATTAACTCTATGTCTGTAACGCTCCATCAGAAAAGAAAAAAAATATATCCACCAGTGTCTTTAAGGTCTGAAGAGACTGTAGAGTAAAGTGACGTCTTTGTTGTATAAGAGTCTCTAGGATACAGTTTCCAAGATGACTAGGTCTTCTTCAGGCATAACAAGAATGAAGACTGAATACACAACACAGGAATTTAAAATTCATGCACATTATTTTAAACACGTGCATTCTACTACTTATCAGTATGACCGAAATTCATTCCCTAGGCTATAGTAAATTCTCTTTGAAGCAGACTAGGAGATGCTCCAGTGAATTCTACATTCAAGTCTATAGAATGCATGGGTTAACTCTCCAAGCGCCAGAGGGGTGCACAGAGGGGTGCCCATCACTTGCAATGAAAAGTGTAACCCCCTGGCACCCAAAGGGACCAAAATATGTTTATTGTGTAGGATAATGTGAAAAATTTCAAGTCAGGTTCAGGCCACTGTTCAGAGTGTTACACATGGATATCAGTTTATATCCCCAGATCTTTCTGTCTCCCTGTGTCCTATAATTCCCATCAGTACAGAGTGTTACACGAGGATATCAGTTTATATCCCAGATCTTTCTGTCTCTCTGTGTCCTATAATTCCCATCAGTACAGAGTGTTACACGTGGATATCAGTTTATATCCCAGATCTTTCTGTCTCTCTGTGTCCTATAATTCCCATCAGTACAGAGTGTTACACGTGGATATCAGTTTATATCCCAGATCTTTCTGTCTCCTTGTGTCCTATAATTCCCATCAGTACAGAGTGTTACACGTGGATATCAGTTTATATCCCAGATCTTTCTGTCTCCCTGTGTCCTATAATTCCTATCAGTACATAGTGTTACACATGGATATCAGTTTATATCCAGATCTTTCTGTCTCCTTGTGTCCTATAATTCCCATCAGTACAGAGTGTTACACGTGGATATCAGTTTATATCCCAGATCTTTCTGTCTCCTTGTGTCCTATAATTCCCATCAGTACAGAGTGTTACACGTGGATATCAGTTTATATCCCAGATCTTTCTGTTTCTCTGTGTCCTATAATTCCCATCAGTACTGAGTGTTACACGTGGATATCAGTTTATATCGCCAGATCTTACTGTCTCCTTGTGTCCTATAATTCCCATCAGTACAGAGTGTTACACGTGGATATCAGTTTATATCCCAGATCTTTCTGTCTCCTTGTGTCCTATAATTCCCATCAGTACAGAGTGTTACACGTGGATATCAGTTTATATCCCAGATCTTTCTGTCTCCCTGTGTCCTATAATTCCCATCAGTACAGAGTGTTACACGTGGATATCAGTTTATATCCCAGATCTTTCTGTCACCCTGTGTCCTATAATTCCCATCAGTACAGAGTGTTACACGTGGATATCATTTTATATCCCCAGATCTTTCTGTCTCTCTGTGTCCTATAATTCCCATCAGTAGAGAGTGTTACACGTGGATATCAGTTTATATCCCAGATCTTTCTGTCTCCCTGTGTCCTATAATTCCCATCAGTACATAGTGTTACACGTGGATATCAGTTTATATACCAGATCTTTCTGTCTCTCTGTGTCCTATAATTCCTATCAGTACAGAGTGTTACACGTGGATATCAGTTTATATCCCAGATCTTTCTGTCTCTGTGTCCTATAATTCCCATCAGTACAGAGTGTTACACGTGGATATCCGTTTATATCCCCAGATCTTTCTATCTCCCTGTGTCCTATAATTCCCATCAGTACCGAGTGTTACACGTGAATATCAGGTTATATCCCAGATCTTTCTGTCTCCGTGTCCTATAATTCCCATCAGTACATAGTGTTATACGTGAATATCAGTTTATATCCCAGATCTTTCTGTCTCCCTGTGTCCTATAATTCCCATCAGTACAGAGTGTTACACATGGATATCAGTTTATATCCCAGATCTTTCTGTCTCTCTGTGTCCTATAATTCCTATCAGTACAGAGTGTTACGTGTGGATATCAGTTTATATCCCAGATCTTTCTGTCTCTCTGTGTCCTATAATTCCCATCAGTACAGAGTGTTACACGTGGATATCAGTTTATATCCCAGATCTTTCTGTCTCTCTGTGTCCTATAATTCCCATCAGTACAGAGTGTTACACGTGGATATCAGTTTATATCCCAGATCTTTCTGTCTCCCTGTGTCCTATAATTCCCATCAGTACAGAGTGTTACACGTGGATATCAGTTTATATACCAGATCTTTCTGTCTCTCTGTGTCCTATAATTCCTATCAGTACAGAGTGTTACACGTGGATATCAGTTTATATCCCAGATCTTTCTGTCTTCCTGTGTCCTATAATTCCCATCAGTACAGAGTGTTACACGTGGATATCAGTTTATATCCCAGATCTTTCTGTTTCTCTGTGTCCTATAATTCCCATCAGTACAGAGTGTTACACATGGATATCAGTTTATATCCCAGATCTTTCTGTTTCTCTGTGTCCTATAATTCCCATCAGTACAGAGTGCTACACATGGATATCAGTTTATATCCCAGATCTTTCTGTCTCCCTGTGTCCTATAATTCCTATCAGTACAGAGTGTTACACGTGGATATCAGTTTAGATCCCAGATCTTTCTGTCTCTCTGTGTCCTATAATTCCCATCAGTACAGAGTGTTACACGTGGATATCAGTTTATACCCCAGATCTTTCTGTCTCTCTGTGTCCTATAATTCCCATCAGTACAGAGTGTTACACGTGGATATCAGTTTATATCCCACATCTTTCTGTCTCCTTGTGTCCTATAATTCCTATCAGTACAGAATGTTACACGTGGATATCAGTTTATATCCCAGATCTTTCTGTCTCTCTGTGTCCTATAATTCCCATCAGTACAGAGTGTTACACGTGGATATCAGTTTATATCCCAGATCTTTCTGTCTCTCTGTGTCCTATAATTCCCATCAGTACAGAGTGTTACACGTGGATATCAGTTTATATCCCAGATCTTTCTGTCTCCCTGTGTCCTATAATTCCCATCAGTACAGAGTGTTACACGTGGATATCAGTTTATATCCCCAGATCTTTCTGTCTCTCTGTGTCCTATAATTCCCATCAGTACAGAGTGTTACATGTGGATATCAGTTTATATCCCCAGATCTTTCTGTCTCTCTGTGTCCTATAATTCCATCAGTACAGAGTGTTACACGTGGATATCAGTTTATATCCCAGATCTTTCTGTCTCTCTGTGTCCTATAATTCCCATCAGTACATAGTGTTACACGTGGATATCAGTTTATATCCCAGATCTTTCTGTCTCCCTGTGTCCTATAATTCCCATCTGTACAGAGTGTTACACGTGGATATCAGTTTATATCCCCAGATCTTTCTGTCTCTCTGTGTCCTATAATTCCCATCAGTACAGAGTGTTACACGTGGATATCAGTTTATATCCCACATCTTTCTGTCTCCTTGTGTCCTATAATTCCTATCAGTACAGAATGTTACACGTGGATATCAGTTTATATCCCAGATCTTTCTGTCTCTCTGTGTCCTATAATTCCCATCAGTACAGAGTGTTACACGTGGATATCAGTTTATATCCCAGATCTTTCTGTCTCCCTGTGTCCTATAATTCCCATCTGTACAGAGTGTTACACGTCGATATCAGTTTATATCCCCAGATCTTTCTGTCTCCCTGTGTCCTATAATTCCCATCAGTACAGAGTGTTACACGTGGATATCAGTTTATATCCCCAGATCTTTCTGTCTCTCTGTGTCCTATAATTCCCATCAGTACAGAGTGTTACATGTGGATATCAGTTTATATCCCCAGATCTTTCTGTCTCCCTGTGTCCTATAATTCCCATCAGTACAGAGTGTTACACGTGGATATCAGTTTATATCCCCAGATCTTTCTGTCTCTCTGTGTCCTATAATTCCCATCAGTACAGAGTGTTACATGTGGATATCAGTTTATATCCCCAGATCTTTCTGTCTCCCTGTGTCCTATAATTCCCATCTGTACAGAGTGTTACACGTGGATATCAGTTTATATCCCCAGATCTTTCTGTCTCTCTGTGTCCTATAATTCCCATCAGTACAGAGTGTTACACGTGGATATCAGTTTATATCCCAGATCTTTCTGTCTCCCTGTGTCCTATAATTCCCATCTGTACAGAGTGTTACACGTGGATATCAGTTTCTATACCAGATCTTTTTGTCTTTTTGTCTTTTTTCACCCAAATCCAGTCCCGTAGGGGTCATTTCCCACATATGATGAGGTAGACAATTTGAGGGGCTTGATTCTATTGCAGTTGCTAATTTTATCTCTGCTTTTATGTACAATTTCCCCCATAGACTTCAATAGGACATTTTGTTTGATAAAACAGGAGGTAACATTTATCTCCTGCCCTAGATGAGCCACAGGACAATTTTCTTTTGATATCGCGGTTTTAGTGAAATGTGGTACAGACATCTTATCTGTGATACATATCTGTGTACAGGATCCACACATCTTTTGTTGACAGGGATAAGTAGCATTTTCTGTTGCATTCTTAAGGGAGTTTTTCACCACCAGTTTCAGGTTGGGGGAGGCTGTTTATAGGAGAGAAGCGGAGATCAGTATGTAGAATTGTTTGTATCTCTTTTGAGATTTTACTCAGTACTTCAAGCAGTGTAGCCAGAAGAAAACTCATGAAAAACAATCAACCACAGGAGTGCCATCTCCCCAAAAGAACCTGCCCACATCATTCTTAGACATCTTACATGGCTCCCTATTCAGCAAAGTATCACTTACAAAGTCCTTCTTCTCACCTTTAATGCTCTCCACACTAATACACCGCCTTACATTTCTTCCCTCATCTCCTCTTATGTTCCTTGCCGCTCCCTTCGCTCAGCACACAACGTTCTTCTTGTTGCACCATCCACACCCTCTCCCGTCTCAAACCTTTCTCACTCTCCACTCCCTGCCTATGGAACTCCATTGTCACGGTTAGTTAAGACTCTCAGACTTATGGTATAGGTAAAAACATAACTTTATTAAAAAGTTAAGGCAATCCCATAGGGCTCTCATACACATACAAACAATACAAATAAGCAACAGACCATATGAATAGGTTCTACCGGCCTTGCCAGTAATACCGGGCAAGGCAACCCAGGCGACTCAGACGAAATAGCAGTAGCAGGCTCTACCGGCCTTGCCAATACCGGATAATACAACCATGAGATGGTAACGTACTGGTTCTACCGGCCTTACCAATACCGGGCAAGGCAGCCTGAGGGAATACTGTGAGTAGGCTCTACCGGCCCTGCCAATACCGGGTAAGGCAACCTTAAGGATTGCAACGTGAATAGGTTCTACCGGCCTTACCAATACCGGGCAGGGCAGCCCAAGAGAGGAGACCTTCCTGGAACCAACTGGCTGTCAGGTGACAATGACAGTAGGAGGGATGAGGTAGCAACTAGGATAAGCGGTCTCACTCAAGCAGAAGTCTCATGCCAGAGAACTACAAGACAACTGCATAGGGACTGGACAGCAACTCGGACCTCACAGTACCTGACTACAGTCAGGGAGTAAACCAGCGTCCGCACGCTGGGACCAACTGAGGAATGTGAACCGCACGGCGTACTGGAGTAAACCAACAGTAGTAGTGACACAAGGTTTAATGGAGTAAACCAGCGTCCGCACGCTGGAGTGAACAGTAGGAATATCGCCGGAGCGAAATGAGAGCAATGTCGCCTCAGTGACTGCAGACAGGGAACCACTGAGACCAGGCAGAGGATCAACCAGAACGAGCACTGCTGAACTGACAGGCGACCGGAACATCAACAACCACGGAGAGCAACCGGAACCGACTGGAACAACAAGCAGGCAGGTACACAGGAACAGGTAGACTCAGGAACTCTGGTACTCTGGTACTCTGGTACTCTGGAACTCTGGTACTCTGGTACTCTGGTACTCTGGAACTCTGGAACTCTGGAACTCTGGAACTCAGGAACTCAGGCCCAATCAGCAGGGCAGGCAGGACAGAAAAGATACTGTCAGAGACACCACGAAAGGGCCACCAAAGGGTGCCCGGACTGAGTTTAAAAAGGCAATGTGAGGCAGGCTGACAGTAGACAGCCAATGAGGAGCCTCCAGCAAGTGATAGACACAGGATAGAACGAATCATGGGCACAGTGATATCCATATCCATTTCCCTATGTCTAGAACAACCCCCCTCTGTCTTTAAGTCTACCCTGAAATCCTCTCTTGTGGAGCATTGGGACCATGCACTACCTTTTGGCAAACTCAACAACTGAACTCACAGCACTTGGCACCCTCCATACCCTGTTGTATGTCTCTTATTACCCATTTAGGTTGTAAGCGCCTTGGGGCAGGGACCTCTTTTGTTTTGTTTCTATGACTGTGACACTTAATCTATCCCCATCTATGTATTGTAACGTACATCTATTGTAAGGAGCAGCGTACACCGAGTGGTGCCATATAAATAAAGATATACATACATAAATGGTCTGATAGCACCACAGAGCTAATGTGTCATTTATATCACAGGTAGACCCAGCTGTGTTTTCTCTCTCAACAGATGCAGAGCAGGTTCTGCGCCAGGCAGAGCATCGGGTGCACAACACTAAAGTATGGGTGCGCAGACCTCCCCCTTGGGACCCAGGAAAAGTGGCTTTGTGTAGTCTGCACCCCAAGACTAATGACTCTCTGCTGGAGCTTTACATAGAGAATGTGAGTAATCGAGACATATTCACCACTCACCGCTCCACAGACAGGACAACGGCACTCATCACCTTCCAGGAACCACTGAGTGAGACAGGTAACTGCACCCTCCATTCAGACACAGCTACTCACACTTGATAGTAATGGGGGACTCACACAAACACAGCTACTCACACTGGATAGTAATGGGGGACTCACACAAACACAGCTACTCACACTGGATAGTAATGGGGGACTCACACAAACACAGCTACTCACACTGTATAGTAATGGGGGACTCACACAAACACAGCTACTCACATTGGATAGTAATGGGGGACTCTCACAAACACAGCTACTCACACTGTATAGTAATGGGAGACTCACACAAACACAGCTACTCACACTGGATAGTAATGGGGGACTCACACAAACACAGCTACTCACACTGGATAGTAATGGGAGACTCACACAAACACAGCTACTCACACTGGATAGTAATGGGAGACTCACACAAACACAGCTACTCACACTGTATAGTAATGGGGGTAACTCACACAAACACAGCTACTCACACTGTATAGTAATGGGGGACTCACACAAACACAGCTACTCACACTGTATAGTAATGGGGGACTCACACAAACACAGCTACTCACACTGGATAGTAATGGGAGACTCACACAAACACAGCTACTCACACTGGACAGTAATGGGGGGAACTCACACAAACACAGCTACTCACACTGGATAGTAATGGGAGACTCACACAAACACAGCTACTCACACTGGACAGTAATGGAGGACTCACACAAACACAGCTACTCACACTGGATAGTAATGGAGGGACTCACACAAACACAGCTACTCACACTGGATAGTAATGGGGGAACTCATACAAATACAGCTACTCACACTGCATAGTAATGGGGGACTCACACAAACAAAGCTACTCACACTGGATAGTAATGGGGGGACTCTCACAAACACAGCTACTCACACTGGATAGTAATGGGAGACTCACACAAACACAGCTACTCACACTGTATAGTAATGGGGGTAACTCACACAAACACAGCTACTCACACTGTATAGTAATGGGGGACTCACACAAACACAGCTACTCACACTGTATAGTAATGGGGGACTCACACAAACACAGCTACTCACACTGGATAGTAATGGGGTACTCACACAAACACAGCTACTCACACTGGATAGTAATGGGGGGACTCTCACAAACACAGCTACTCACACTGGATAGTAATGGGAGACTCACACAAACACAGCTACTCACACTGGATAGTAATGGGGGGAACTCACACAAACACAGCTACTCACACTGGATAGTAATGGGAGACTCACACAAATACAGCTACTCACACTGGATAGTAATGGGGGACTCACACAAACACAGCTACTCACACTGGACAGTAATGGAGGACTCACACAAACACAGCTACTCACACTGGATAGTAATGGAGGGACTCACACAAACACAGCTACTCACACTGGATAGTAATGGGGGGACTCTCACAAACACAGCTACTCACACTGGATAGTAATGGGAGACTCACACAAACACAGCTACTCACAGTGGATAGCAATGGAAGACTCACACAAACACAGCTACTCACACTGGATAGCAATGGGAGACTCGTACAAACACAGCTACTCACACTGGATAGCAATGGGAGACTCGTACAAACACAGCTACTCACACTGGATAGTAATGGGGGACTCGCACAAACACAGCTACTCACAGTGGATAGCAATGGAAGACTCACACAAACACAGCTACTCACACTGGATAGTAATGGAAGACTCACACAAACACAGCTACTCACAGTGGATAGCAATGGAAGACTCGCACAAACACAGCTACTCACACTGTATAGTAATGGGGGACTCACACAAACACAGCTACTCACACTGGATAGTAATGGGAGACTTGCACAAACACAGCTACTCACACTGGATAGTAATGGGAGACTCACACAAACACAGCTACTCACACTGGATAGTAATGGGGGACTCACACAAACACAGCTACTCACACTGGATAGTAATGGGAGACTCACACAAACACAGCTACTCACACTGGATAGTAATGGGAGACTTGTACAAACACAGTTACTCACACTGGATAGCAATGAAAGACTCACACAAACACAGCTACTCACACTGTATAGTAATGGGGGACTCACACAAATACAGCTACTCACACTGGATAGTAATGGGGGACTCACACAAACACAGCTACTCACAATGGATAGTAATGGGAGACTCACACAAACACAGCTACTCACACTGGCTAGTAATGGGGGACTCACACAAACACAGCTACTCACACTGGATAGTAATGGGGGACTCACACAAATACAGCTACTCACAATGGATAGTAATGGGAGACTCACACAAACACAGCTACTCACACTGGCTAGTAATGGGGGACTCACACAAACACAGCTACTCACACTGAATAACAATGGGGGTACTCACACAAACAGCAACTCACACTGGATAGCACCCACTCACACTGGGACAGATTTACCACATACACACTAACCACTCACTACTGGATAGCCACAGGGTCTCATTCAGACAGACCCACTCACACTAGGGCTGATTTTTCACTAAAACTTACATGCCATCTACTCACTATTGGATACCCACTGGGTCTCACTCAGATACAGCCACTCACATTGAGGCAGATTTACCTCTCATACATATACACCAACCACTCAAACTAGATAGTCATTGAGCTGTTCTCATACTCAGCCACTCACAGATTTACCATTCACACTCACATTTATCACAGCATCGACTCACTACTGGATAGCCATGAACTAGGCATGTAACATAGTGACATACAGTACTGTGAAAAAGTCTTAGGCAAGTGTGAAAAATGATGTAAAGTAAGAATACTTTCAAAAATAGATACGTTAATAGTTTATTTTTATAAATCAACAAAATGCATAGTGAGTAAACAAAATAAGAATCTAAATTAAATCAATATTTGGTGTGACCGCCCTTTACCTTCAAAACAGCATCAGTTCTTCTAGATACACTTGTACACAGTTTGTAAGGAACTCGGCAGGTAGGTTGTTCCAAACATCTTGGAGAACAGACCACAGTTCTCCTGTGGATTTAGGCACCTCAGTAGCTTCTCTCTTCATGTAATCCCAGACAGACTGGATGATGTTGAGATCAGGACCCTGTGGGGTCCATACCATCACTTCCAGGACTCCTTGTTCTTCTTTACACTGAAGATAGTTCTTAATGACTTAGGCTGTATGTTTTTAGTCGTTATCATGCTGCAGAATAAATTTGGCGCCAATCAGATGCCTCCCTGATGGTACTGCATGATGGATAAGTATTTGCCTGTATTTCTCAGCATTAAGGAGACCATTACTTCTGATCAATTCCCCAACTCCATTTGCAGAAATGCAGCCCTAAACGTTCAAGGAACCTTCACTGTTGCCTGCAGACACTCATTCTTGTACCACTCTCCAACCCTTCCACATCAAACTACCTTCTGCTACTGCCAAATAGTTCAGATTTTGACTCATCAGTCCAGAGCACCTGCTGTAATTTTTCTGCACCCTAGTTCCTGTTTTTTTGTGCATAGTTGAGTTGCTTGACCTTATTTCTATGTCAGAGGGATGGCTTTTTGGCCACAAGTCTTCCATGAAGACCACTTCTGACCGGACTTCTCTGGACAGTAGATGAGTATACCAGGATCCCACTGTTTTCTGCCAATTCTGAGCTGATGGAACTGCTGGTCATCTTCCGATTGTGAAGGGAAGTAACCATGATGTGTCTTTCATCTGCTGCACTAAGTTTCCTTGGCCAACCACTGAGTCTACAATTCTCAAAGTTGCCTGTGCCGTTGTGCTTTTTCAAAAGAGCCTGAAAACCCTTGCCTGCCTTGAAATTTCTGCCTGGGAGAGATCTTACTGGTGCAGTATAACTACCTTGTCTCTTGTTGCTGTACTCAGTCTTGCCATGGTGTATGACTTGTGACATTAAAATGTCTTTAGCAACCTCACCTTGTTAGCTGAGTTTGTATGTTCCTCACCCAGTTTAATTCCTCCTACCAACTGTTTCTGTTTCAGTTAATGATTGTGTTTCAGCCTGCATATTAAATTGATGATCATTAGCACCAGTTTGATATAATTGATTAATCATACAATTGACTATATGCCTATAAAATCCCTGACACTGTGCAAGTGTACCTAGAGGAACTGATGTATTTTGAAGGCAAAGGGTGGTTACACCAAATATTGATTTGATTTAGATTTTTCAGTGTAGAGGGGACTGGCCCATCCTTTTGGGGGTATAATTCTAATATGTATGTGGAAATTTCTCCTCTGTAATGACACTAGAGAGCTAAAATGTGATGCTTCTGAGAGGTAGAACAGGCCATTGTGCTGTTTGTTAATGCACAAAAGCCTCTCACAATTTGTATATGTATAAAAAAATCCCTGCCTTTGTTTTATTCGAAAGCTCCTTTCCTCTAGTCTTAATGGATGACCTCTTGTTCTTAGCTCCTCTGTTTGTGTAAATAATTCTTTGTATTGACCTTTAATATATGTGTATCACCCCTTAGATGTCTCTTCTCTAATGTAAACAAACCCAGTTTGGCTAGTCTCTCTTTATAACTCAGATCCTCCAATCCCTTTATCAGTTTTGTTGCACGTCTCTGCACCTTTTCCAGTTCAGTAATGTCTTTTTTTAGAACAGGCGCCCAAAATTGTACACCATACTCCAGATGAGACCTTATCACCGTAAACAGAGAATATCCCAGCGCTATTCCAGCAGTTCCCCCAATTACTAAGAAGTCTCTTTCTCCCCAGAGTTTGACTCCATGACTCAGAGAGTTGCAGCCCGAAAGTTACACGGAGCCTCCGTGTCTGTACATCACGTCCGGGCCTGCTTCGAGGTACTGGTACAGAATGTGGGGGCCGCGATCTCCAGTGAACTCCTAGAGATGTATATGGATAGCAAACGCAGTGGAGGGGGCAACGTGCGCTCGGTCACGATACAGAGAGAGAACGCGACTGCCATTGTATCCTTCTCTGACTGGCAGGGTGAGTCCAAGTGACACCAGGAGGGGAGAGTCTTGAGCTGATGTCTGGGATGTTTCCTTGTCATTAATGAGGGAATAAGTGGGGGTTCCGGGGAACATGGGATATACCTATGGAAAGTCACCAGGGAGGTCCCCCCTCTCCTGTGTTATACAGTGCATGTGTCCCTTCACTGGCAGGCTGAAGATTTCCTATGGAATAAGACAGGAGGTGGGGAGCTCACCCCGGTGGTGGACCTTTAGGTGCTGCCATGTTTGCAGGCAGCCATGTTCTGAATAACATGTATGTTCTGTGTTTATTTCAGTGGTCCAGCGTGTCCTGAGCAGAGCTCATTCTCTTCAGGGGAGCCGGCTTCTCCTCTCCCCCTACTACCCAGCATTGATGGGCTGTCTGGGTGCACCTGCCACTGATACCCAGGAACTGGCACAAAAGAGAGAAGAGCAGAGTGTGCCGCCCAGTGAACCCGACAGACGGGATCAGAGGAAAGGTCACACAGCAGAGGGCAGCATGGAGCAGAGCACAGAGCAGGGTGGGGACCTGAGGGCAGGAGAAAGCGTAATGCAGGGAGCAGAGCAAGATGGGGAACCAGCAGCACAACAGAGCAAAGTGCAGAGCTCAGTACAGAGGGCAGAGCAGAGCAAGGTGCAGAGCTCAGTACAGAGGGCAGAGCAGAGCAAGGTGCAGAGCTCAGTACAGAGGGCAGAGCAGAGCAAGGTGCAGAGCTCAGTGACCGGTGGAGACCACAGAGATCAGACCACAGTGCACAGAGGAACAGAACTTGCAGTTATTGGGGAGGATGACTGGGAATCGGGGAGCAGACTGACGCCAAGTGACATGGGTGAGCACCAAGTTAAGACTGTAGGGGGCACTGTAGTAAGGGGTACTACACCGGGCGGAGCTTCACTGGGCGGTGCTACTGTGAGCTCTCTGCAGGAGATATTGGTCCCCATGCAGCCGGCAGAGCTTCGTTTCCTGCAGGAATATAACCACGAGCTTCTAGCAGGAATGGACCAGGTGACAATAGTACCGCTGGACAGCACAGACCTGACCGGCTTCAAAGTGAGTGTCACCCCCTACTATCTCTATAACCACACCGCCTCACACACCATAACACACATCTACACACTAACCACACGCCTCACACACCATAACACACATCTACACACTAACCACACGCCTCACACACCATAACACACATCTACACACTAACCACACCGCCTCACACACCATAACACACATCTACACACTAACCACACGCCTCACACACCATAACACACATCTACACACTAACCACACGCCTCACACACCATAACACCTATCTACACACTAACCACACCACCTCACACACCATAACACACATCTACACACTAACCACACACCTCACACACCATAACACACATCTACACACTAACCACACACCTCACACACCATAACACACATCTACACACTAACCACACCGCCTCACACACCATAACACACATCTACACACTAACCACACACCTCACACACCATAACACACATCTACACACTAACCACACCACCTCACACACCATAACACACATCTACACACTAACCACACCGCCTCACACACCATAACACACATCTACACACTAACCACACCGCCTCACACACTATAACACACATCTACACACTAACCACACGCCTTACACACCATAACACACATCTACACACTAACCACACCGCCTCACACACCATAACACACATCTACACACTAACCACACCGCCTCACACACCATAACACACATCTACACACTAACCACACCGCCTCACACACCGTAACACACATATACACACTAACCACACCGCCTCACACACCATAACACACATCTACACACTAACCACACCGCCTCACACACCGTAACACACATCTACACACTAACCACACACCTCACACACCATAACACACAGGTACACACTAACCACACGCCTCATACACCATAACACACATCTACACACTAACCACACCGCCTCACACACTATAACACATATCTACACACTAACCGCACCTCCTCACACACCATAACACACATCTACACACTAACCACACCGCCTCACACACCGTAACACACATCTACACACTAACCACACTGCCTCACACACTATAACACATATCTACACACTAACCGCACCTCCTCACACACCATAACACACATCTACACACTAACCACACGCCTCACACACTACAACACACATCTACACACTAACCACACCGCCTCACACACCATAACACACATCTACACACTAACCACACGCCTCACACACCATAACACACATCTACACACTAACCACACTGCCTCACACACCATAACACACATCTACACACTAACCACACGCCTCACACACCATAACACACATCTACACACTAACCACACCGCCTCACACACCGCCTCACACATCTACACACTAACCACACGCCTCACACACCATAACACACATCTACACACTAACCACACTGCCTCACACACTATAACACATATCTACACACTAACCGCACCTCCTCACACACCATAACACACATCTACACACTAACCACACCGCCTAACACACTATAACACACATCTACACACTAACCACACCGCCTCACACACCATAACACACATCTACACACTAACCACACGACTCACACACCATAACACACATCTACACACTAACCACACCTCCTCACACACTATAACACACATCTACACACTAACCACACGCCTCACACACTATAACACACATCTACACACTAACCACACCTCCTCACACACTATAACACACATCTACACACTAACCACACGCCTCACACACTATAACACACATCTACACACTAACCACACCGCCTAACACACTATAACACACATCTACACACTAACCACACCGCCTCACACACCATAACACACATCTACACACTAACCACACGACTCACACACCATAACACACATCTACACACTAACCACACCTCCTCACACACTATAACACACATCTACACACTAACCACACGCCTCACACACTATAACACACATCTACACACTAACCACACCGCCTCACACACCATAACACACATCTACACACTAACAAGACCGCCTCACACACCATAACACACATCTACACACTAACCACACGACTCACACACCATAACACACATCTACACACTAACCACACCTCCTCACACACTATAACACACATCTACACACTAACCACACGCCTCACACACTATAACACACATCTACACACTAACCACACCGCCTCACACACCATAACACACATCTACACACTGACCACACCGCCTCACACACCATAACACACATCTACACACTAATCACACCGCCTCACACACCATAACACACATCTACACACCAACCACACGCCTCACACACTATAACACACATCTACACACTAACCACACCGCCTCACACACCATAACACACATCTACACACTGACCACACCGCCTCACACACCATAACACACATCTACACACTAACCACACGCTTCACACACTATAATACACATCTACACACTAATCACACCGCCTCACACACCATAACACACATCTACACACTAATCACACCGCCTCACACACTATAACACACATCTACACACTAACCACACCTCCTCACACACTATAACACACATCTACACACTAACCACACGCCTCACACACCATAACACACATCTACACACTAACCACACCTCCTCACACACCATAACACACATCTACACACTAACCACACCGCCTCACACACCGTAACACACATCTACACACTAACCACACCGCCTCACACACTATAACACACATCTACACACTAACCACACGCCTCACACACTATAACACACATATACACACTATCCACACGCCTCACACACCATAACACACATCTACACACTAACCACACCGCCTAACACACTATAACACACATCTACACACTAACCACACCGCCTCACACACCATAACACACATCTACACACTAACCACACGACTCACACACCATAACACACATCTACACACTAACCACACCTCCTCACACACTATAACACACATCTACACATTAACCACACCGCCTCACACACCATAACACACATCTACACACTAACAAGACCGCCTCACACACCATAACACACATCTACACACTAACCACACCTCCTCACACACTATAACACATATCTACACACTAACCACACCGCCTCACACACCATAACACACATCTACACACTAACAAGACCGCCTCACATACTATAACACACATCTACACACTAACCACACCGCCTCACACACTATATCACACATCTACACACTAACCACACCGCCTCACACACTATAACACCTGTCTACACACTAA
>JBBDGT010000464.1:67500-136164 GCA_037306005.1 Rhinophrynus dorsalis | reverse complement strand
TATCCCCACAGTTCCATAGACACCAAACCCAACCTCTCCCAGGCCAGCAAGAGACCGACGACTTCCGTAATGATGGGCGTACCCAGAGACCCTGAGAAGGTGGAAGTGACAATGACCAAGACTCTCCACTCAAGTCCCTCTCTCTTTCTTTTTCTCCCTCTCTGGCTCTCCTCTCCCCCCCTCTCTCTCTCGAGTCTACTGTGGGCCTTCTTATTGAAGAAGGAGGAAGATATGATGTCCAGGCTGCCACCCCCCTTGCCCCTGTGGCGACTGTGTGGAAGGAGCTGGATACAAGCACCCCACCACCCTAGCACATCACGTCCCATCCAGAACACCACAGGATGTATGAGCGGCAGAACAAAAGAAGCCCGGCAAGGGGCGGATTGTGGACACAGAGCAGAGAGAGTTTCCCCTGGCCCAGACCTGTAGACCCCCTCACAATAAAGGAAGAAAGCCTGTGTGCCCTTAAAGGATAACCGGCCTCCTGTGTGGTCATTGTTAGGAACAGCACTGAACATGTGTGTCTGTAGTATGTAACACCACTTGTCTGTATCCTGTACTGAACACATGTGTCTGTAGTATGTAACACACACGTGTCTGTATCCTGTACTGAACACGTGTGTCTGTAGTATGTAACACACACACACAGCGTCTGAATCCTGTGGTATGTAACGTGTGTTTGTACTATGTAACACGTGTGTCTGCAGCGTGTAACGTGTGTCTGTAGTGTGTAACACACGCTGTCTGTAGCGTGGTAACACAGCGTGTCTGTAGCGTGTACACATGCCTGCCTTAAGTATGTAACACACACCTGTCTGTATCATGTACTGAACACGTGTGTTTTCTCCCCACAGGTGTTCCTGGTTCTCACAGCTCAGCTTTTGGTAACTTTCTCCTTTGTGGCGGTCTTCACGTTTGTGACAGTGTGAAGCTGTATGTAAAGCATCACGTGTGGACGTATTACCTCTCCTACGCCATCTTCTTCTGCGCGCTCATCACGCTCAGCTGCTGCGGTGACTTCAGGCGCCGGCACCCCTGGAACTGGTCGCTTTGGTAAGAAATAGATCCTGCAGGACCCACATCCCTCTCCGTGTTTACCTACATCGTCCTATGTATTATACCTCTACTACTCACCCCTACTCCTCTGTGTATAGTACTACTCCTACCCCACTCCTCTGTCTATTATACCTCTACTACTCACCCCTACTCATCTGTGTATAGTACTACTCCTACCCCCACTCCTCTGTGTATTATACCTCTACTACTCACCCCTACTCCTCTGTGTATAGTACTACTCCTACCCCCCACTCCTCTGTGTATTATACCTCTACTACTCACCCCTACTCCTCTGTGTATAGTACTACTCTACCCCCCACTCCTCTGTGTATTATACCTCTACTACTCACCCCTACTCCTCTGTGTATAGTACTACTCCCTACCCCCCCACTCCTCTCTGTATTATACCTCTACTACTCACCCCTACTCCTCTGTGTATAGTACTACTCCTACCCCCACTCCTCTGTGTATTATACCTCTACTACTCACCCCTACTCCTCTGTGTATAGTACTACTCCTACCCCCCACTCCTCTGTGTATTATACCTCTACTACTCACACCCTACTCCTCTGTGTATAGTACTACTCCTACCCCCACTCCTCTGTGTATTATACCTCTACTACTCACCCCTACTCTCTGTGTATAGTACTACTCCCTACCCCCCACCCTCTGTGTATTATACCTCTACTACTCACCCTACTCCTCTGTGTATAGTACTACTCCTACCCCCCCACTCCTCTGTGTATTATACCTCTACTACTCACCCCTACTCCTCTGGTGTATACCTCTACTACTCACCCCTACTCCTCTGTGTATTATACCTCTACTACTCACCCCTACTCCTCTGTGTATAGTACTACTCCTACCCCCACTCCTCTGTGTATTATACCTCTACTACTCACCCCTACTCCTCTGTGTATAGTACTACTCCTACCCCCACTCCTCTGTGTATTATACCTCTACTACTCACCCCTACTCCTCTGTGTATAGTACTACTCCTACCCCCACTCCTCTGTGTATTATACCTCTACTACTACACCCCTACTCCTCTGTGTATAGTACTACTCCTACCCCCCACTCCTCTGTGTATTATACCTCTACTACTCACCCCTACTCCTCTGTGTATAGTACTACTCCTACCCCACTCCTTCTGTGTATTATACCTCTACTACTCACCCCTACTCCTCTGTGTATAGTACTACTCCTACCCCCCACTCCTCTGTGTATTATACCTCTACTACTCACCCCTACTCCTCTGTGTATAGTACTACTCCCTACCCCCACTCCTCTGTGTATTATACCTCTACTACTCACCCCTACTCCTCGGTGTATAGTACTACTCCTACCCCCCACTCCTCTGTGTATTATACCTCTACTACTCACCCCTACTCCTCTGTGTATAGTACTACTCTACCCCCCCACTCCTCTGTGTATTATACCTCTACTACTCACCCCTACTCCTCTGTGTATAGTACTACTCCTACCCCCCACTCCTCTGTGTATTATACCTCTACTACTCACCCCTACTCTCTGTGTATAGTACTACTCCTACCCCCACTCCTCTGTGTATAGTACTACTCCTACCCCCACTCCTCTGTGTATTATACCTCTACTACTCACCCCTACTCCTCTGTGTATAGTACTACTCCTACCCCCACTTCTCTGTGTATTATACCTCTACTACTCACCCCTACTCCTCTGTGTATAGTACTACTCCCTACCCCCCACTCCTCTGTGTATTATACCTCTACTACTCACCCATACTCCTCTATGTATTATACCTCTACTACTCACCCCTACTCCTCTGTGTATAGTACTACTCTTACCCCCACTCCTCTATGTATTATACCTCTACTACTCCAACCCTACCTCCTCTGTGTATATACTACTCCTACCCCCCCTCCTCTCTATATTATACTGCTACTACTCACACCTACTCCTTTGTGTATTATACCTCTACTACTACTCCCGACTCCTCTGTGTATAGTACTACTCCTACCCCCACTCCTCTGTGTATTATACCTCTACTACTCACCCCTACTCCTCTGTGTATAGTACTACTCCTACCCCCACTCCTCTGTGTATTATACCTCTACTACTCACCCCTACTCCTCTGTGTATAGTACTACTCCTACCCCCACTCCTCTGTATATTATACTGCTTCTACTCACCCCTACTCCTCTGTGTATTATACCGCTACTACTCCTCCCGACTCCTCTGTGTATTATACCGCTACTACTCACCCCTACTCCTCTGTGTATAGTACTATTCCTACCCCCCACTCCTCTGTATCTTATACCGCTGCTACTCCTCCCGACTCCTCTGTGTATTATACCGTTGCTACTCACCCCTACTCCTCTGTGTATAGTACTACTCCTACCCCCCACTCCTCTGTGTATTATACCGCTACTACTCCTTCCGACTCCTCTGTGTGTTATACCGCTACTACTCACCCCCTACTCCTCTGTGTATAGTACTACTCCTACCCTCCACTCCTCTGTGTATTATACCGCTTCTACTCACCCCTACTCCTCTGTGTATTATAACGCTTCTACTCACCCCTACTCCTCTGTGTATTATACCTCTACTACTCACCCCTACTCCTCTGTGTATAGTACTATTCCTACCCCCCACTCCTCTGTGTATTATACCTCTACTACTCACCCCCTACTCCTCTGTGTATAGTACTACTCTTACCCCCACTCCTCTGTGTATTATACCTCTACTACTCACCACTACTCCTCTGTGTATAGTACTACTCCTACCCCCACTCCTCTGTGTATTATACCGCTACTACTCACCCCTACTCCTCTGTGTATAGTACTACTCCTACCCCCACTCCTCTGTGTATTATACCTCTACTACTCACCCCTACTCCTCTGTGTATAGTACTACTCTTACCCCCACTCCTCTGTGTATTATACCTCTACTACTCACCACTACTCCTCTGTGTATAGTACTACTCCTACCCCCATTCATCTGTATATTATACTGCTACTACTCACCCCTACTCCTCTGTATTATACCGCTACTACTCACCCCTACTCCTCTGTGTATTATACCTCTACTACTAACCCCTACTCCTCTGTGTATTATACCTCTACTACTCACCCCTACTCCTCTGTGTATAGTACTATTCCTACCCCCCACTCCTCTGGATCATATACCGCTACTACTCTTCCCGACTCCTCTGTGTATTATACCCCTACTCCTCTGTATAGTACTACTCCTACCCTCCACTCCTCTGTGTATTATACCTCTACTACTCACCCCTACTCCTCTGTGTATAGTACTACTCCTACCCTCCACTCCTCTGTGTATAATACTGCTCCTAGCCCTCCACTCGTCTGTGTATAGTACTACTACTCCCTCCACTCCTTTGTGTATAGTACTACTACTCCCCCCACTCCTCTGTGTATAGTACTACTACTCCCCCCACTCCTCTGTGTATAGTACTACTCCCCCCACTCCTCTGTGTATAGTAGTAGTACTCCCCCCACTCCTCTGTGTATAGTACTACTACTCCCCCCCACTCCTCTGTGTATAGTACTACTACTCCCCCCACTCCTCTGTGTATAGTACTACTACTCCTCCCACTCCTCTGTGTATAGTACTACTACTCCCCCCACTCCTCTGTGTATAGTACTACTACTCCCCCCACTCCTCTGTGTATAGTACTACTACTCCCCCCCACTCCTCTGTGTATAGTACTACTACTCCCCCCACTCCTCTGTGTATAGTAGTAGTACTCCCCCCACTCCTCTCTGTATAGTACTACTACTCCCCCCACTCCTCAGTGTATAGTACTACTACTCCCCCCACTCCTCTGTGTATAGTAGTAGTACACCCCCCACTCCTCTGTGTATAGTACTACTACTCCCCCCCACTCCTCTGTGTATAGTACTACTACTCCCCCCCACTCCTCTGTGTATAGTACTACTACTCCCCCCACTCCTCTGTGTATAGTAGTAGTACTCCCCCCACTCCTCTGTGTATAGTAGTAGTACTCCCCCCACTCCTCTGTGTATAGTACTACTACTCCCCCCCACTCCTCTGTGTATAGTACTACTACACCCCCCACTCCTCTGTGTATAGTACTACTACTCCCCCCCACTCCTCTGTGTATAGTACTACTACTCCCCCACTCCTCTGTGTATAGTAGTAGTACTCCCCCCACTCCTCTGTGTATAGTAGTAGTACTCCCCCCACTCCTCTGTGTATAGTACTACTACTCCCCCCCACTCCTCTGTGTATAGTACTACTACTCCCCCCACTCCTCTGTGTATAGTAGTAGTACTCCCCCCACTCATCTGTGTATAGTAGTAGTACTCCCCCCACTCCTCTGTGTATAGTACTACTACTCCCCCCCACTCCTCTGTGTATAGTACTACTACTCCCCCCCACTCCTCTGTGTATAGTACTACTACTCCCCCCACTCCTCTGTGTATAGTACTACTACTCCTCCCACTCCTCTGTGTATAGTACTACTACTCCTCCCACTCCTCTGTGTATAGTACTACTACTCCTCCCACTCCTCTGTGTATAGTACTACTACTCCTCCCACTCCTCTGTGTATAGTAGTAGCACTCCCCCCACTCCTCTGTGTATAGTACTACTAATTCCTCCCTCTCCTCTGTGTATAGTACTACTACTCCCCCCACTCCTCTGTGTATAGTAGTAGTACTACTCCCCCCACTCCTCTGTGTATAGTACTACTACTCCCCCCCACTCCTCTGTGTATAGTACTACTACTCCTCCCACTCCTCTGTGTATAGTAGTAGCACTCCCCCCACTCCTCTGTGTATAGTACTACTAATTCCTCCCTCTCCTCTGTGTATAGTACTACTACTCCCCCCACTCCTCTGTGTATAGTACTACTACTCCCCCCACTTCTCTGTGTATAGTACTACTACTCCCCCACTCCTCTGTGTATAGTACTACTACTCCCCCCACTCCTCTGTGTATAGTACTACTACTCCCCCCACTCCTCTGTGTATAGTAGTGCTCCCCCCACTCCTCTGTGTATAGTACTACTACTCCCCCCCACTCCTCTGTGTATAGTAGTAGTACTCCCCCCACTCCTCTGTGTATAGTACTACTACTCCCCCCACTCCTCTGTGTATAGTAGTAGTACTCCCCCCACTCCTCTGTGTATAGTAGTAGTACTCCCCCCACTCCTCTGTGTATAGTACACACACTAACGCTCTCCCTCTCTGGCAGGCAATTCTGACGTTCAGCCTGTCATACATGGTTGGGATGATTGCCAGTTTTTACGACACGGATGCCGTTATCATGGCGCTTGGTATCACCGCTGCCGTGTGCTTCACCGTTGTCCTGTTTTCACTCCAGGTAGGTAGCCCAGCTCTCTGGACTGATTGTGTAAGAATATTGTCAATATGAAGTGTATTCTAGTTTTGGGGGCAATCGGTGGCAAGAACAGATCTGAACCTCCAGGCCTATACGATAAAGTAACCGCTCTGCACTTTCCAGTGGTACATCTCCTGTGTATGGATGATTACATGTTAATAAAAAGTAGACATGTGCGAATTCATTCGGAGACATTCGGATTTCGTCGAAAATGGGGTCATTCGGAGACATTCGGCCAATCCGAAACTCAAGGGTCATTCGAAAAAAATTATCCGACTCCGAACAGCCCAGGTCCGAAATTCGTCGAAACTTTCGGAAGTTTCGGCAATCGACACATTTCCAAAAGTTTTGACTACTTTTGACCAGGACTTTTTTTGTACTTCCTGTGCGCGCTCAATACTTTCCCTCCATAATTTTCCCTCCATGTCTCTAGTCCAATTCCATTCTCCGTTTCATGCACTACTTCCCTCTTTTGTCTGTATTTGAATAGCCTTCTTCGTTTCATGATGGGGGTTGGACTAATGACACAGTCACACAGACAGACAGCCGCATTTCCTCATTGGGTTGTTGGAGCTCAGAGAGAGAAGAGATTAGAGAGTGTACAGTTGTTGTGTAGGCAGGCAGGTAGCATTAGGCTAGGCATAGGTAGGCAGCCCAGCATTAGTTCCAGTTATTGCCACTGCAAGAGCAAGTAATATTTGTTCCTGTGCAAAATATAAAAAAAATATTAGGTATTTGTTCGAATACAGGGCCGGCCCTTACATGGGTCCCAGTGGGTCCATGGACCCAGGCGGCACTTTGACAGGGGCGGCAAATTTGCCGTCCCATAGCATGCTTATTTTGTGCTCTTCCGCCATTTCTGTGTTGCAGGGTGTCCCATCAGTGTGACTGTCAGCAGCCGGGCAGCCCTATGCTCACTCAGTGGCGATGCCTGCTGGCTACTTCAGTGACGTGAATTATGTGATAGTGAAACATTATGCCTATTTGTATTGTTTATCGCCCACCTAAACTCAAGACTTTGAGTAAATAGGTCTACCGTCCCAGATTTGCTAGAGAGGTTTTACAAATACAGGAGGGTGCCCCCTGTACGAAATGAGTCTAAACATTTGGGATCCCTAGTATGAGTGCACAACAGTGCATGATGTGTCCTGAACAGGATTGCTGTGAGGTGTCTCCACCCAGAAGGTGCTGGCCGGGCTGAGCTTCAACATTGTGACAAGTGACCAACTAAGAGCACCGTGCCGTGCAGCCATAGCATCACCCCTCTCCTACTCTCCGGGTCCTGCTGACTGGCAATAACAGGTGAGTCACTAAGAGATCTGAAGCCTTTCTGGAAGTCCCTTTCACTTGGAAAGGGGCTAGGTATTACTTGGGGAGTTGCCTCGTGTGTAAATAATTTCTAGGTGGGAGATGAATGTGCATCACTTATGTGTTTCCTAACAGTAGTTAGAATACAACTCCCATCATCCCCTGATTATGACATTGGGAAATGCCCAGCAATTACCGTAGAGCCCTGTATTGCACACTCACGGAAAACGGTGATATTGCTATACTAAGACAATGCTGTGGACCCCTCTTCAGTATAGATGTCAAGCATTTTTTTTAATTTCTCTCCTGTGTTGCAGTTTGTTCACAACAGAATGTCTCAATTTTTCTTTTTAAACACATTACATCTATCACATTACAATCATTGATGTTTATTCTTGATGTAGTATGAAACACTATAATGTATATACACATAGAGTTATCTGATATGAGGGAAATCAGGATAGGAAAACGAGAGAGAGGAATTTGGGTACTAAAGAGGGACAGTAGGGGTAGGAGGCTGGTACCAGAAATGAAACCTTAATCTTTACCCATGTACTAACATAGAATGTGACATGTAGTTTGTCCATGTTCGAGTCGACCACTTATGTTGAGTAGGATGTGACAGGCATGGGTTTTCGATATTCGAGCATATGCTATATTGAAGGACAGGCATGGGGTTTCGATGTTCGAACATATGCTAGATTGAAGGACAGGCATGGGTTTTCGATGTTCGAACATATGCTAGATTGAAGGACAGGCATGGGTTTTCGATGTTCGAACATATGCTATATTGAAGGACAGGCATGAGGTTTTCGATGTTCGAACATATGCTATATTGAAGGACAGGCATGGGGTTTCGATGTTCGAACATGCTAAATTGAATGACAGGCATGGGTTCTCGATGTTCGACGTTTGCATTGTGACTGGCATCCCATGCTGGAGTAGAGGTGACATGCACAGACTGGCAATGTACGACAATGTCCGTTTTTGGGATGGATCTTTTTCTAAATGCACACCCTGTCTAGAAATAATGATAGCAGCGTGCACGGAGGCGCACTGCTATAATTTAACCCATGTTAAATTCGGCCGAATAATTCGGAATGGATCAGAATTTGTTCCGAATCGAATAGGCCCGGTCCGAAATTAGGATCATCCGAATTAGAAAAAAAAAAATTGTCCGAATTCGAATTTTACCGAAAATTTTGCCCGTGCACAAGTCTAATAAAAAGGCTCTGTCAGGGAATGAACGCTCTTGACTTTACAATAAGATTATCTGGTTTCTATAATGATCCATCATAGCAATGACATGGCTCCATCAAGTGAGGAATGTGTAATCTAGTCTCTCCGGAAATGAGATCTAATTTGTACAGATGATTAGTCATAGTAATGAGATGGCGCCATCAGGTGACGAATGTTCCAGACTCTCCGTAAATAAGATCTAATTTGTACACATGATTAGTCATATTAATGAGATGGTTCCATCAGGTGACGAATGTTCCAGACTCTCCGTAAATAAGATCTAATTTGTACACATGATTAGTCATATTAATGAGATAGCTCCATCAAGTGACAAATGTTCCAGACTATCCGGAAATGAGATCTAATTTGTACACATGATTAGTCATATTAATGAGATGGTGCCATCAGGTAATGAATGTTCCAGACTATCCGGAAATAAAATGTAATTTGTACCATCAGGTGATGCTCCAGATCAGAAATGGGCAAAATATGGCTCACAGCAGATCTGCAAAGTGCTCATACCAAATGCTAAGGTAAACGGTATTGGTTAGGATTAGCCTGAATTGGCATGTTGATATGGCAGGCAAGCTAAGCTGGTGCCTTGGTGTGTCAGGCAAGCTAGATCTGGGTGCCTTGGCGTGGCAGGCAAGCTAGATCTGGGTGCCTTGGTGTGGCAGGCAAGCTAGATCTGGGTGCCTTGGTGTGTCAGGCAAGCTAGATCTGGGTGCCTTGGTGTGGCAGGCAAGCTAAGCTGGTGCCTTGGTGTGGCAGGCAAGCTAGATCGGGGTGCCTTGGTGTGGCAGGCAAGCTAGATCGGGGTGCCTTGGTGTGGCAGGCAAGCTAGATCGGGGTGCCTTGGTGTGGCAGGCAAGCTAGATCGGGGTGCCTTGGTGTGGCAGGCAAGCTAGATCGGGGTGCCTTGGTGTGGCAGGCAAGCTAGATCGGGGTGCCTTGGTGTGGCAGGCAAGCTAGATCGGGGTGCCTTGGTGTGGCAGGCAAGCTAGATCGGGGTGCCTTGGTGTGGCAGGCAAGCTAGATCGGGGTGCCTTGGTGTGGCAGGCAAGCTAGATCGGGGTGCCTTGGTGTGGCAGGCAAGCTAGATCGGGGTGCCTTGGTGTGGCAGGCAAGCTAGATCGGGGTGCCTTGGTGTGGCAGGCAAGCTAGATCGGGGTGCCTTGGTGTGGCAGGCAAGCTAGATCGGGGTGCCTTGGTGTGGCAGGCAAGCTAGATCGGGGTGCCTTGGTGTGGCAGGCAAGCTAGATCGGGGTGCCTCGGTGTGGCAGGCAAGCTAGATCGGGGTGCCTTGGCGTGGCAGGCAAGCTAGATCGGGGTGCCTTGGTGTGGCAGGCAAGCTAGATCGGGGTGCCTTGGTGTGGCAGGCAAGCTAGATCGGGGTGTCTCGGTGTGGCAGGCAAGCTAGATCGGGGTGCCTTGGTGTGTCAGGCAAGCTAGATCGAGGTGCCTTGGTGTGGCAGGCAAGCTAGATCGGGGTGCCTTGGTGTGTCAGGCAAGCTAGATCGAGGTGCCTTGGTGTGTCAGGCAAGCTAGATCGGGGTGCCTTGGCGTGGCAGGCAAGCTAGATCAGGGTGCCTTGGCGTGGCAGGCAAGCTAGATCAGGGTGCCTTGGTGTGGCAGGCAAGCTAGATCGAGGTGCCTTGGCGTGGCAGGCAAGCTAGATCAGGGTGCCTTGGCGTGGCAGGCAAGCTAGATCGAGGTGCCTTGGTGTGTCAGGCAAGCTAGATCGGGGTGCCTTGGTGTGTCAGGCAAGCTAGATCGGGGTGCCTCGGTGTGGCAGGCAAGCTAGATCGGGGTGCCTCGGTGTGGCAGGCAAGCTAGATCGGGGTGCCTCGGTGTGGCAGGCAAGCTAGATCGGGGTGCCTTGGTGTGGCAGGCAAGCTAGATCGGGGTGCCTTGGTGTGGCAGGCAAGCTAGATCGAGGTGCCTTGGTGTGGCAGGCAAGCTAGATCGGGGTGCCTTGGCGTGGCAGGCAAGCTAGATCGGGGTGCCTTGGCGTGGCAGGCAAGCTAGATCGGGGTGCCTTGGTGTGGCAGGCAAGCTAGATCTAGGTGCCTTGGTGTGGCAGGCAAGCTAGATCGGGGTGCCTCGGTGTGGCAGGCAAGCTAGATCGGGGTGCCTCGGTGTGGCAGGCAAGCTAGATCGGGGTGCCTTGGTGTGTCAGGCAAGCTAGATCGAGGTGCCTTGGTGTGTCAGGCAAGCTAGATCGGGGTGCCTTGGCGTGGCAGGCAAGCTAGATCGGGGTGCCTTGGCGTGGCAGGCAAGCTAGATCGGGGTGCCTTGGCGTGGCAGGCAAGCTAGATCGGGGTGCCTTGGTGTGGCAGGCAAGCTAGATCGGGGTGTCTCGGTGTGGCAGGCAAGCTAGATCGGGGTGCCTTGGTGTGTCAGGCAAGCTAGATCGGGGTGCCTCGGTGTGGCAGGCAAGCTAGATCGGGGTGCCTCGGTGTGGCAGGCAAGCTAGATCGGGGTGTCTTGGTGTGGCAGGCAAGCTAGATCGAGGTGCCTTGGTGTGTCAGGCAAGCTAGATCGGGGTGCCTTGGTGTGGCAGGCAAGCTAGATCGGGGTGCCTTGGTGTGGCAGGCAAGCTAGATCGGGGTGATCTTTCCTTTTAGTGGTGCTACTGTTTCATAGCCAATGGGACAGTCTAATGTACTTTCCATGTACGTGTGAGTCAGGCTTGGTCTTTGAACGGAACCTCTGTGCATAGAGGCGCACACCCTGCAAAACCACAATAGCAGAGGCCTGAGGATGAAGACAGAGCCCCCACAGTTAGTGTCTGCACAGGGGCTGGTCCAGAAGTCCAAGGTACCAAGAAGCATGCAAGGAAGATGGAGTCCAGATGCCCACAGTCCCAGGATGCAAGCATGGACAGTTTCATATTATCTGGAACAGGGCCAGGTGCAGATATATTCAGAAGCAACCACTTGTCCCCCCCCCCTCCAAGTGTTTAGTCTCAAGGTATAAGCAGATGGTGGCAGGATACAGAAGTCCAAGGCAAGATACCTAGTCAGCAGGCAGAGTCAGAGTCCAATGCAAAGGATTGGACAAGATGGACGCAAGTCTCTTCTCTGTCGTCCATTACAGGTTACTGGTAACTTTGGGTAGGCGCTCTGCCTCTTTAAGTAGGCAGGAACAATTCTGAGAAGTGAGTGCAGGGGTGGAGCCTACCCTCTAACCTTAGCTGCAGCTTCCTGTTAGCTTCAGTAAGTTTTGTTCCTCGTTGCAAGCAACAAGGCAAGAGAACAGTTCTGCTATAGTTTTAGCTTTTTTATTATTTTCTGTTAGATATGGAATACCACCATTAGGAGGATTACCATCACTGACAATGCCCTTAGATGTGGATAGCTCAGTGACCAGGTGCTTTTTGTGGACCTTAAGTCCTGGGGGGAAAATCTTGGGTACAAGTTCTTTCTTCAGGAGTTCCCCACTGAGGTTACTTCTTACTACATGGTGATCTGAAGACAGAAGATCTGCAGGAAAGGTGAGCAACCCTTTGAGTGCTGCAGGTCCACATGTCCCACAGTGCCCCTCCGAACAGGGGTCTTTATCATTTGAGTTCCTATTGCACACTGCTGCACTCACTGGGTTTATCTGTATGTCTGTCTGGGTATTTGAAGCAGGTTTCTGAGGTACTTTAACCCTTTCACTGCTGGTTTGGCATGTTATTGGGGGTTGAGAGCACTTTCCCTACTGGCTTTAGTGTTTTTATGCTTTAATTACATGTTCTGGTATAATTTTAGCTTAAAATTTGCTTTTATTTTTTTTTTTCTTGAAATTGTGTACTGCGCCTTTAAGACCACGCTGTACCGCTCAGACACCATTGCTCCATTCACTTCAATGGGACTGTACAGTTGGGACATATCTCTGCAACCGCTTATCACAGCGAGGTCAGAGACGGCTCATTTTTCTTGTCTGCCCTTGCTCTGTCAGCCAGGCAACATTCTGAACATGCTGGGGGGCTTCGGGCACTGTTGGGGTACTGTTGTAAGAAAACCTACAAATCCCATGAGCGCTTGCTTCGCTCGCTCGTTTCTGATTGGCCCCCGTCGTGGCAGCCATTTTGTGCCTTTCTGAGAACGAGTATCCTACGCAGGGCCTGGACTCTTCCTCTCTCCTCAGCTGTTTAACCCTTTTTTTTGCCAGATAAATTTATTATAACATTTTCTGGGCTATTTTATCACTTTTACACATTGTTTTTGGGTGATCAGTGTATTTATTGACCAGCTGACTTCTGTGAGAATGTCTATTCCACTTGAGGCTGGGGCTAGACTTAAGACGAAGGAATCTGGGGTGTCTATGTCCCCCATTGCTCCTCATGTCACTCAGGGTTAGCTAGAGAATACTCAGGTCATGTTTGCCCAGCATGCACTGCTGCCCCTGAATTTCCTGCAAGGACCTCCAGCCATGCACTAGAGACAATATGGATGCAAGAGTTTAAGGCTACTACCAGGGACCTCTGGTCCACCTTACAACTCCTTCCATCCACTTTACAGGGGGTCTTCCACTCCTTGTAGACCAACTCCCCTATCAGATCTTCCCTGCCTTAACCTCCGGGTGTACCTGATGTGTCTGACTCCTCTGAGGAGGAATTGTTGGTGGACTCTGATGATGATGACTGTTCAGCTGTTCCTTCATCTCAGTTTTTGGCGACCCCTTTGAGGCGGACCCCATTCCCTCGGCTGAGGGCCTGATCAGGGCTGTGCTGACCACCCTGAACATTCCCTTGGTGCAGGAGGCATCTTCTGACCCCTCTGATGTTTCCAGGAGCCTGTTAGGCCGCATGCTTGCTTTCCACCTAACCCCACCCTTGACCGCTTGGTGTGAGAGGAGTGGAAATTTCCAGACAAGAAACCATCTGTGCCTAGGAAGTTTGCTAAACTTTACACGTTTTCTGAAACCGCCCTGTTACAGCTTACCTTGACTTCAGCATCATATACAGGCGCGAGACTTCAAGCATGCTGCAGGCCTCGGTTTTATCTGCTTCCTGTAGTCTCCTCCTACCAACTTCCTACTTCCTCTCTCTGAGCTGCTCCTCCTACTTCCTGTGGAGGGATTTAAAGGGCAGACTGAGGACTGACTCAGTTGCCCTTGCATTGTTGTTCATAGCAGTTCTGTTATCTTGGGCTCCGTGTATGACCTGGCTAGTCTTCCATCCATTCTAGTGCTGACCTGTGGCTCTGACTATTCTTTTGCCTAACCCCTAATAGTGGACATCCAAACTGGTGCAGACTTGTGGCTTTGTGTCACGGTTTGTTTTGACTCTCAGACACACAGTAAGATAAAAATGGTACTGGAGGCAGAGCAAACAGGCCCAGGGAATAGGACAAGTCAGGTGATTGCTGACATAGAGACACCACGAAAGGGCAACCAAAGGGTGCCTCAGCCCATTCTATAAAGGCAGACCTGGGTGGGCAAAAGGCAGGTGGCCAATAGAGAGTACACACACCTGACTGACAGCACAAGTATGCAATCACTGGCACCGTGATACTCTGACTGACTACCTGAACTGTGTATGACTCGGCTTGTCTGACTACCCCCTCTGGTGCTGACTTGTGGCTCTGTCTGACTATTCTTTCATCTTTTTCCCTGGTGATCAGACACCCAATCTAGTGCGGGCCTGGGGCTCTGGTAGACTTGCATAGCTGACTGCAGGAGTGAGTCAGTTTTCACCTTACTTCTAACTGACTGCAGGCATGAGTCAGCATTCACCCTTACTGGCTCCAGGTGTGAGTCAGTGATATTTCCTTCTAACTGCAGGCTGAGTCAGACCTCATTCCTCGTTGGATCAAGATCCTGGGTTCCTGTTCCAGTTCCTGTTCCTGGTTCCAGCTGAGACTTCCAGTAGCTAAGGCCTAGTAGTTTAGCATTGCAACCTATTATTTCTGATAGCAGGCTTGCTGGCTATTACCCTGTGCTTATTCCTAGTGTGTATATTGTATATATCATCTTTGTCATTTGTTAATAAATTGCATTAACTAACCGTACTGACTCCTGAACTTCTCTGGGTAACCGTGACAGGCCCTCACTCAGTGGGTTCATCACCCCCCAATGAGGCCACTGGAGGGAAGAGTACTCACCTGCCAGTGGTCCTGAGGAAGAAGGCGCCTGTCAAAAGGAATCTGCTTTTTCTGCCCTTTCAGACAGACTCACGTCAGGTGACCCAGCCGGTCCCTCAGGCTCCGTGCTCCTCCTCCAAGCCTACGCAGCAATGGAGATCCAAGTCCTCCACAACGCCCAAGGCTTCCAAACCTCCTTCTGCATGACTCACCGAACCCGGGTCCCCACCCGCAGGTAGTTGGCCGCCTACGCCACTACCTTTCAGCTTGGCAGGCCTCTGTGGCAGACACATGGGTTTTACAAGTGGTGGCCTCAGGATACAGGATTCCCTTCACCTCTCTTCCTCCTCCAAGGCCCTTTGTTTCTCGTTCTCCCTTGGGAGCAGAAAGAGACTCCTTTTCAAGGAAGCTATACAGGCCCTTCTGGACAAGGCGGTCCTGGAGCCAGTTCTCCCTCAGGAGAGGGGCTTGGGATTATACTCCAACCTCTTTATGGTTTCCAAGAAGGATGGGGGCTGTCATCCCATTTTGGATCTGAAGGATCTCAACTCGTTTGTGGTAAGGTCCCAGTACTACCAGGAGTCTCTGCGCACAGTGACAGCAGCCATGTCTCCTGGGGAATTTCTGACCTCTCTCTGGATCTTCAAGATTCCTATCTGCACATCACCATTCATCTAGCCCTCCCCTTTGGCCTAACCACAACTCCTCAAGTCTTCAACAGAGTCCTAGGAGCATTGATCTCCATCCTACATCAGAATGGCATCAGGGTGACTCCATACATAGAAGACCTCCTTCTTAAGGCCTCGTCTCTGGAACTCCTTCACCAGCAGGTGCAGGACTGCATTCATGCTCTCTCCCATCTCGTGTGGATCATCAACTTGGACAAGTCAGACCTTGTTCCTTCCCAGAAGATGGTCTTTCTGGGCCTCCTCTTCGACATTCAGAGGGGAGATGGTGTTTCTCACTGATGAAGTGGCTCATCAGATAGCACTGAAGGTCCAGGCTATCCTGTCTCTGGATCCAGTTCTAGCCAAGTCATCCTTGGTGAGGAATTTCATTTCCACCATAGAGGCAGTCCCATTTGCCATGGCTCACACCAGGGAACTTCAGAGGTTTCTAATCCTGGCAGACGGATGCCAGCCTCTCCGTATGGGGAGCTGTGCTGGCGCAATTGAGTGATCAGGGCCGGTGGTCTCAGGAGGAATCTCTCCTTTCCATCAATGTCTTGGGGCTTCGGACGATATGTCATGCCCTTCTTCTCTGGACACGGCAACTGGAGGATTGCCCAGTCAGGGTACAGTCAGACAGTGCCACAGTGGTAGCCTACATCAACAAGCAAAGCAGCACAAGAAGTCTCGCAGCTTGGCTAGAGGTCAAGGCTATTTTATCATGGGCAGAGCAGCACGTCCATGCCATTTCCGCAGTTCATATTCCTGGCGTAGAGAATGTTCTGGCAGACTTCCTCAGTCGGCACACAGTGGACAGCAGAGAGTGGGAGCTATATCCAGAGGTGTTCATCCTCATCATCCAGCAGTGGGGTCTTCCTTGCATCGACCTAAAGTCAACCAGACACAACAGAAAGGTTCCAATGTTCTGCTGTCGCTGGGTGGGTCTCCTGGCTCTGGCAGTGGATGCCTTGTCGATCCCATGGACATTTCCTCTGGCTTACATCTTTCCTCCTGTTCCCCTGTTGAACAGGGTACTTTGGAAGATGAGACTGGACGGCTGCCCAGTCATTCTGATTGCTCCGTACTGGCCCCGAGAGGCTTGGTTTCTGGAGCTTCTGGACCTCTCAGTGGCGGAACACCTTCAACTCCCCCCCCTTCCCCCCAGCCTAGACCTCCTTCTACAGGGTTACCTCTGGAAGGAAGATGTTTATCGTCTGGCTTTGACAGCATGGAGACTGAAGCCTCAATTTTGAAGAAGAAAGGATTTTCTTCTGGTGTGGTGGCTACTCTTAGTGCCCATAAGCCTGTTTCCTATAAGGCCTACCATTGAGTTTGGTCTATTTTTCTGTCTTGGTGTGCTGACAAAGACCTGTCTCAGGATTTTGACCTTCCTACAGTTATTTCCTTCCTCCAGGATGGTGTGGATAAAGGTCTCAGTCTGACTTCTCTTAAGGTTCAGACTTCTGCGCTCTCTGTCTTCTTTCAGACGTGTCTTGCTGTCATTGCTGATGTCAAGGTTTTCTTCCAGGGGGTTGCTCATACCAGTCCAGTGTTCAAGTCCCCTGCTCCTCAGTGGGATCTTAACCAGGTCTTGGGAGTACTTCAGCATCCTCCTTTTGAGTCTTTGGCTACCATTTCTCTACATTGCTGAAGATGGAAGATGGGCTTTCTCCTGGCGATTGTTTCTGTTCGCCGAGTCATGGAGCTGCATGCCCTGTCTTGCAGACCACCCTATTGGTCCTGAATCCAGTGTTAGACATTCTCCAGAGGACTCCTTTTGAGCCTCTTTCAACTGTATCTTTGCATCTTCTAACACTTAAGATGGTCTTTCTTTTAGCCATTGTCTCTGTTTGTAGTGTGGCAGAGCTACAAGCTCTGTCTTGTAAACCCCCTCTCCTGATTTTCCACAAGGACAAGGTTGTTCTTCATAATTTGAGGTATTTTGCCCAAAGTCATCCAGTGTTTTCACTTCAACCAGGAAATGGGCCTTCCCTCTCTTTGACCTGATCTTTCTAACAAGCAGGAACAGGTGCTCCACCTGTTGGATGTGGTACGTTGCCTTAAGTACTATGTCCATCGTACAATGCTTTCAGGAAATCAAAGTAACTATTGCTTCTTGGATCAAGTACACTTTCTGGCAGGTGTATATGCTCTGAAAGAATCCTGTTCCCTTCCAAGTCATGCTGCATTCTACCAAATCTGAGGGTGCCTCTTGGGCCTACAAGAATCAGGCTTCTGTGCAGCTGAGTGTGCATCTCTTCACCAAACATTACCATGTTATTGTCCTGACCTCGGCTGAGGCCAGCTGTGGCTGGAAGGTCTCAGGCAGTAGTGCCTGTTTAGGGACTATTTCAAGTTTTCTTTATGCAGATCCCTGGTGATTCTTTCTTCTGATTTGGTGTCTGTTTACATCAGAAGTTTAGATGGTACCAGTTATTCTTGTGGAATACTGGTGTAAGTGGAGGCCCCCCAGAATCATTATGGATGCGGTGGTATATCCCTTTGATTCATTGAATGTAAAAGAAAAGAGGATTTTAGTGAGCTTACAGTTAAATCCCTTTCTCTTAGTCCAGAACACAGGACTCCCACCCAGAGAAAAAAGCATGTGGTTTACGTTCCTGGGCTGAGGGGTCCTCTTTGTTCATGGGATTTCCTTCCTTTATCTCACTCTTGTTTCTTTCTGCTACTTTACTATACACTGAAACTGAGGGGTGGGGGTAAAGTTGGAAGGGAAGAAGGGAATATCCACCTCAAAGGCCCTGCCTTTTTTTAAGTGCCCTGCCCTGTAAAGGAGAGAATTTTATACCTCATTGTTTCTGTGTTCTACATGGACTAAGAGAGGATTCAGTGGTAAGTTCACTAAAATACTCTCTTCTCTTGGCTGGAGAGAACGTCTTTGTGGAAAATGCCCAACAATGTTGTCTGCCAGTAAGGGGAGACCTTTGAGAGAGGATTGCTCCAGATGCTACTTCCAATGCATCCACTTCTATGACCTGTTGAGGATCTTGATGCAAAAGTATATCTCCTGGGTAGAAAGAAATCTTCATCAAATCAAAGGCCATAAACTGATCACTGGTCCCCATAACCTTACAGGTCATTTATGTGACATGATAGGGCCATGATCTTAGAGACGTCCCTTAAGAAGCATCAATAGTAATTTGCAAAGTTAATCTCTGGATGGCTTAAAGACCCCAAGGCAGGGGCCAGTTCTTGACAGCTGCAGCCTTCATAAGGTCCTTTTCCAGGCTGTTAGCAGAGATAATGTGGCCCAAGACAGATGCGTCTTCTCAAACTCACATTTTTCTAGCTTCACTTACAAGCTGTGAGTACATAAGCGTTCCAGGACAGAGGCTACATGGGTATGGAGTTCTTACAGTCTTAGAAAAGATCAGAATATCGTTTAGAGACCCTACAGGTCTGAAGCACATCATTAAACAAATTGTTAATGAAGAACTGTAACACCACGGGGGCACTGCAAAGCCCAAACAGCATCAACAACATATTCATAGTTTCCAAAATAGGTATTAAAAGCTGTCTACCATGTTGGATATGGATCAGCCCTTAAAAAAGATCTAGCTTAGTAAAGACTGAATTCTTGAAGCCAGCTGACCAATTAAGAGATGAGGGGAGTGGATAACTGTTTTTTCTGGTAATACTGTTTAAACCTTTATAATACAGGGATTCAGGAATCTATTTTTTTTTGTACCAAAGAGAACCCAGTTCCTGCCACAGAGGAGGATAGTCTGATAAAACCTTCTTGCCAAACTGACCTAAATATATTCCTTCATAGCTTTTCTTTTGGACACAGAAAGAGGGTAGCTGCAACCCTTAGTAGGGGTTGTATCAGGCAGAAGATGAGATGTACAGTTATAGGGTCCATGGCATTGTAGACTTTCTGCTTTTTTTTTTTTTTGCAAAAGACTACTGCAAAATTGTATTGGACCAGTACCTGAGAATGTCAATCTAAAGCAAATGTGGCAACAGGGACTGGGGTGACCAGCATAGGGTGAGACACAGATGGATGGAATGTAGGCTTAGTGGAGCTTCCTGTGACACCACTAGTCCTTGGAGTTTCCTGGCTGCACTGTACAGGAGCAGCCATATGTCCAGAAGCAGAGCAGTATAGGCAGAGTCCCATAGTGCAATGTCTCTTCTTGATAGAGCTGGATTATGTGGTCCTTCTCCCATAGGTTCAGAGAAGACTACAGATTCAGTATGACTTGGTGACTGGAAACTAGTTGCTAGCTAGGAGGTAGAACATGCAGGGGGATTGCATTTTTATGGTGCTTCTTTGAGATGTGGTTATCCAGAGTATTTCAGAGAGAGATCAGGTTTTTCAGGGTTTCTGGAATATCCCAAACTGTTGGTTCATCTCTTCATTTCTCACAGAGCCTCTTCCAGAAGGCTGGTATATAGTATAATATACCAAGGTGCTGAATTCAATAGAATCCTGAGCCAAGGACTTCATGCTATTCTGAAGATCCAGAATAGCTGCCTCTGATACCGCTTTCCTTCCTGGGCATCAAATAATGAACACTGGCCAGAAATGAAGGTGTCCAAATTTTCTAGGATGGGGAACATAGTAACATAGTTGATGAGGCTGAAAAAAAGACATGTCCATCAAGTTCAGCCCATGCCATATCATCCCTGTTGATCCAGCGGAAGGAAAAATAACATTGAAGCCATTTCCAATTAAGCCCCAAGTGGATAAAAATTCCTTCCTGATTCCAAATGGCAGTCAGATATTTCCCTGGATCAACATCCTATCTGCATTGAAGCCAACTGTCATAATTCTCAATTTTGTTCTGTTCTACATAGGCATCCATTGCTTTTTTGAAAGAAGTTACCATATCTGTAAGCACAACAACCCGAGGCAAAGAATTCCATAGCTTTACCGTCCCCTTACTGTAAAAAAAAAATCCCCGCTTTTGTTTGTCGAAATCGCCTTTCCTCTAGTCTTAATGGATGAACTCTCGTTCTTAGCTCCGCTCTTTGCTTAAATAATGAATTGTAGAGTTCTTTGTATTGACCTTGAATGTATGTGTAAATGGTATCATATCTCCCCTTAGATGTCTCCTCTAATAAACCCAGTTACACTAGTCTCTCTTTATAACACTGATCCTCCAATCCCTTTTATCATGCATGGTCTATCAAGGTGGTAATTCATACTAGGGCTTATCCTTTGGGGAAGGAAATGATAAAGTTTATTCTGGCTTGGTGTGTAGAAATTGTATCATATCAGGCTGGATTCTAAATTGTAATGCACGTTGATTAACAAATCCCCTCAGTTACTTGAGCTTCCTTTGAAAACATTCAGGTAGGGGGAGTTGGAGACACTCACCAAGGAGTTGGTGACATTATACATGAATGAATGAATATGTTTATTTATATAGCGCCACAAGTGTACGCAGCGTTTTACAATTTCAGGGTTTAAACAATACAAGGTTACAGGTGCTTTGTAGAGTGAAACATTGGGTGGGAGGTCCCTGCCCGAAACTTTACAATCTAAAGTGGTAATGGGAGACATACAGAGTACATTAGGGTCAAGTGCTGAATACAGTGCTAGTGCTGATGATGATAGAGGACATCAGTAATGTAAATAATTTATAAGAACGTTCATTGTACAACATCAGTGCCTTCTAGCATGTTGGGATTTTATCCATGAGGTGCGTTATTAAGTGAGATTTGAAGGTTATCAGTGAGGTGCACATGCACACTGAAGTTCCTGTGTGGCTGCTTGACACAGGCCTCGGGTATGTTCAGGAAAGAAGACCGGACCGTTGGTAATAACTGAACAATAGTAAGTGAAGAGGGTGTGTCCAGGTAAATGGGCAAATCTGCAAATAATAGCAGAGCAGGACATCCTGGTTTGGGGTCTCACTGCTAAGGGGAGATGACACACAAACTGTCAATTTTAACGCTTTGTATTCATAAAAAGGCACATTAATAAATGGTTTAGTGACACCTGATGGGTTTTTAATGTGCAGCACCAAATACCTGGATAGAATAGCCGGAGAGATGGCTCAGTTGGTTAAAGGGATAGTAATACTTAAGTATTACTAATCCCTATAGCAATGTACTATTAAAAAAATGTATTGCCCTCAGTGTCATCTCTCAGACCTTTATGGTGTGAGAGATGAACGCTCCTAAAGTTGCCCTCTCCCTCCCCCTTCCCCGTAGTCAGCGTTGTAGCTGACTGAAGGGAAATCCGGTCAGACATCATCAGGCGGCTCTGCAGCAGAGCCGCGATCGCGTTAACTAAAAAAGAAAACTTTCACTAAAATGGTCTTCTACGTGTGCTTGCAAACCAATCACAAACCAAGCACAAACCGAGCACACGTAGAAGACCATTTCAGTGAAAGTTTTCTTTTTTAGTAACGAGATCCGGCTGTGCTGGAGAGCCGCCTGAACGTCGTACAACTCTCTTCCCTGCAGTCAGCTAGAATGCTGACTACGGGGAAGGGGGAGGGAGAGGGCAACTTTAGGAGCGATTATCTCTCAAACCATAAAGGTCTGAGAGATGACACTGGGGGCAATACATTTTTTTTTAGTAGAACCTTACTATAGGGATTAGTAATACTTAAGTATTACTATCCCTTTAAGGCACCAGCTGTAGAACCTTCTCAGACCGTGAGGTTGCAGGTTCTAGTCCCGGCAAGGTCAGCTCGGCCTTTCACCTTTCTAAGAGAGATAAAATGAGTCCAGGACAAACTTGAAAACGATAGACAATCTCAATGTATTCTTTCTGGTAAAATACTTGTGCTCTCCTCTTGTGTTCTCCTCTTTCTGGAATATCCTATAAACCAGGGGGAGTCCACTTCTGGATCTCCAGCTGTTAGGAACTTCAATTGCCAATCATCTCCAACCAGCCAATGGCCACTACAGCTGGAGGTTCATAAAGCTGGCTACCCCTGAATGAGTTTTCTGTGTATTTTTGGGCCCCTACGGGGAACTGAGTACCAGGATAATCAGGCTCTTGGAGAGGAAACCTATCATATATTCCTTTTCCTTATTGCTTGTTGTGTTTGATGATCTCCTCTTCCTTGTCCTGAGACCTTTCATCATCACAGAGTTGTACAGTAGAATGTCCGTCTCTTGATGTTACTTGCTGGTGTGTCCCATATTAATTCTTCCCTCCTGTCTCCTAGACCAAGTATGACTTCACCTCCTGTATGGGGGTCCTGATGGTCAGTCTGATCGTCCTGCTCATCTTCTCCATCCTCTGCATCTTCATCCGCAACAGGATCCTGGAGATCGTTTACGCCTCGCTGGGGGCTCTGCTCTTCACATGTGTAAGTCCCTGCCTCGTGCTGTGCGATGCACAGGCCCCTCCCTTGCTACTCTGTGTACACCTTACTGAGAGGTCCTAGGGTGAAACAGGGGGCCAGGAGGAGATACTGTATAGGGAGGCGCTATGTAGATAACTGGGAGGAGTTATATGGAGCAATGTGAGGAGTTATATTTATATAAACAGGTCTACTTAGCACTTTACAGTTAACATTTAGTTTAGAGGTGACACAATAAGTGCAGCAATTAAGTGGTTATATAGACAACTATCACAAGGGAAATATCACGTGAACATACATTGAGATTGGAGGTCCCTGAGCCATAAAGTTTACAATCTAAGTATATGAATAAATGGGAGATGTTATATGGAGGAATCCTATGGAATAAAAGTAGGCACTGTGTCCTTAACGTGCGCTAAAAACCACCACATGCGTGTCTAGTGATCCCTACATTAGCGACACGTGGATGCATTGACATGGGGCCCTAAGCCCACTTGCACTCACAGGGTCAATCCACCTAAAGTTAACAACATCCCCTGAAAAAGAAACACTGACCTGTAATCCTGATGTCCAGCGGGGTCCTCAGCACCCTGGTCAGCTACTGCCCATCTTCTTCTTTAATCTCTTTCCGTCTTCTTGTTTTGTTCATCTTCTGTCTTCTTCTCTTCTGTCTTCTAATTGTCTTCATCTTCCAAAATACGTCACTGAAAGTGTAAAAAAGACAAAGTCCAATGGGACATGCGCCCACCAAGATATACTTGTCTGTACCCTTGGAGTGCTGGAGAGCAATGCGTTGCGTACCCCTCTAGCAGTCCAAGGGTGAAATGCATGCTGGCACCCCAAGTAGAAATATGATGCAGCCATGCCAATTATAAATACGATACTGTCATTCTGTATAAAACGTATACAGGCATTCCATATTGTAAAATTATCGTGGCATCCCAAGGGTTAATTAGACGCTGCCGCCACTGAGGGAAGAAGCAGGAATGCAGCAGAGTAACCCCCCCACCCACCCCCCTTTCATATCTCTCTCGGTCTGTTGCCCAAGCCGTATTAAGGGATATTTGAACACAGATTTTATATGGCCAGTCTCTGTACTAAATGATTCCCACGATACAATTGGCTGAGATGTGTGCTTACGCACCTCCCAGCCAATAGGCTCATAGTGGGGGGGATGACGAAACCCGCTAGAAGCTGATTGACTAGGAGGTGCATAAGCACACATACCAGCCAATTGTATAGCGGGAACCATTTTGTACAGAGACTGAACATATAAAAGCCAGTCTCTGTTCAGATATCTTTCATTACGGGTCAGGCAACGACCCGAGAGGTATGAAGTGGGGTGGGTTTACTCTGCATTCCTGGTGACAGCGCCTGCTTAACCCTTGGGGTGCCACTATAATTTTGCAATATGGAATTCCTGTACAAGTTTTATTATATGGAATGCCAGCATCATATTTATAATTGGCATGGATGCATCACATTTCTACTTGGGATGGCAGCATGCATTTAACCCTTGGAATTCCTGAGGGGTACACAATGCATTGTTATGTAATGAGTTGCATACCCCTCTGGCACTCCAAGGGTGAAGACAAGCATATCTTTGTGGTATATGTTTTGGGAGCATGTTTCATTAGTCGTTTTTTTGTTTAACTTTCAATGACCTATTTTGGAAGACGATTAGAGGACAAGAGAAGAAGGAAGCAAGGCAACGGAAGAGAGAAGATGGACAGTGGATGACAGGTAAGTGTTACATCTATGGTGTAGGGGTGTTAGGATAGTGTTCGGGTTAGTTAGGTTTCACTGTTGTTCATGTTAGGGGTAGTGTGGGGTTAGTGATTGTGAGGTGTGGGGAGGGTGACTGTGTTCTGAGCTCACTCTCACACTATTTATTGTGTGTTGTGGGAACAAAAAGCTGCAACGAGTGTTTGGTCACAAAGTGGGTTTGACCCACCATTGCTGATTGCAGTGGTTGGTGGTCACAATACAGAATTCCAATGGTACAAATGTGTGTGCACCGCCTGGAACTCTTTTGGCCCCTAACAATGCTTTTAGCTCTGGGAATAATATCGAGCCCATAGTGAGGTGTTATATGGAGTAATAGGGAGGTGATATAGAGCAGAATAGTCAGGGGTTTTATCAGGTAATACAGGGGAGTTGCAGTGCAGTCCATAAGTGTTCAGACACTGACACAAGTTGTGTTGTTTTGTCTCTCTACTCCCACACATTGGGTTTGAAATTAAACAAGGAGCATTTGTTACAATATTCTCCTCCTTTCCTGTAAGTCTCTCTCTTCCTCAGTACCCTCTTACATTTCTGCTCTTATCTCCTGTTTTACTTCTTCCTGTCTCCTACGGTCTTCTCAAGGGTTCTTCCTGTCCTCTCCCTACACAACTCGAGCCATCTCTTGGCTACAATCTTTCTCACTGGCTACCCCTCGACTTCGGAATGCCCTTCCTTGCACCATTCGGCCTAGCATCATCCTCACTCATGACTTTCAAGCATCTCCTCAAAACCCACCTGCTCAAGGAGGCATCTCAGTAACAATATTCTCCTTTTGCACACCTATAGACACATAGAATCCTTCTGCACTTCCTTCACTACCCCTTGTACTTGCACTAATAATCCTCCTCCTGCTGTCTCTGTATATTATGAATTCTAATTAGATTGTAAGCTCCTTGGGGCAGGGTCCCTTTCCCAATGTATGATTCCCTTGCTGCACTTTCCCCCACAAATAATGTATTATTTCAACTTCTGTTAAGCGCTGTGTATATGTATGGTGCTATATAAATAAAGATACATACATATATACACTGTAAAGCGCTGTGTACATGTATGGTGCTATATAAATATACATACATACATAATGTAAAGCGCTGTGTATATGTATGGTGCTATATAAATAAAGATACATACATATATACACTGTAAAGCGCTGTGTACATGTATGGCGCTATATAAATAAAGATACATACATATATACACTGTAAAGCGCTGTGTACATGTATGGTGCTATATAAATAAATATACATATATACATACACTGTAAAGTGCTTTGTACATGTATGGTGCTATATAAATATAGAAACATACATATATACACTGTTAAGCGCTGTGTACATGTATGGCGCTATATAAATATACATCTATACACTGTGAAGAATTGTGTACATGTATGGCGCTATATAAATAAAGATACATACATACACTGTAAAACGCTGTGTACATGTATGGTGCTATATAAATAAAGATACATACATACACTGTAAAACACTGTGTACATGTATGGCGCTATATAAATAAAGATACATACATACACTGTAAAGCGCTGTGTACATGTATGACGCTATATAAATAAAGATACATATATACACTGTAAAGCGCTGTGTACATGTATGGCGCTATATAAATAAAGATACATACATACACTGTAAAGCGCTGTGTACATGTATGACGCTATATAAATAAAGATACCTATATACACTGTAAAGCGCTGTGTACATGTATGGCGCTATATAAATAAACATACACACATGCACTGTGTACAAGTATGGCGCTATATAAATAAAGATACATATATATATATATATATATATATATATATATATACTGTAAAGCACTGTGTACATGTATGACGCTATATAAATAAAGATAATACATACACTGTAAAGCGCTGTGTACATGTATGGCGCTATATAAATAAAGATACATATACTGTAAAGCGCTGTGTACATGTATGGCGCTATATAAATAAAGATACATATATATACTGTAAAGCGCTGTGTACATGTATGGCGCTATATAAATAAAGATACATACATACATACACTGTAAAGCGCGGTGTACATGTATGGCGCTATATAAATAAAGATACATACATACACTGTAAAGCCCTGTGTACATGTATGGTGCTATATAAATAAAGATACATACATATATATATTGTAAAGCGCTGTGTACATGTATGGCGCTATATAAATAAAGATACATACATATATACACTGTAAAGCGCTGTGTACATGTATGGCGCTATATAAATAAAGATACATACATATATACACTGTAAAGCGCTGTGTACATGTATGGTGCTATATAAATAAAGATACATACATATATATATTGTAAAGCGCTGTGTACATGTATGGTGCTATATAAATAAAGATACAGTGCAGACTGACAGCTTATATTTCAGGGTATTTACATCCATAAACTGTGAATCGTGTAACAATTACATCCCTCTTTATATACAGTTCCTTCCATTTTAGGGGAACATAAGTAATTGTACAAATAACAAATTTAGGCATCGGATGATTGCCTGAAGTCTGTGACCCATAGACATCCCCAGGCGCCGGATGTCTTCCCTGGTGATGCTCTGCCAGGCCTGTAATGCCACTATCTTCACCTTGTTTATTTTTGGACATTTTCCTCTTCAGTTTTATCTTTAACAAGTGAAACGCATCTTCTGTTGGATTTAGGTCAGATTATTTAGTAGGCCTGTCAAGAAAATGGCATCTCTATCTAACACAGGTACCATGGGTTTGAGTTCCTCCCCCTGGAGGGCAGTACACGTGTCAAAACACAGTCTTATTGGTGGAGACTCCCTCCTCTAGTTCAACCCTCCCCCTGCCTATTAACTCCCACAATTCACGTGTCCTGCTAGAAGAAGGAAGGGCAAGACACAGTCTCTTAGTTTTTTAGGATTTTTATTGTGCTGCTTATTAGATATGGGGCTGTGTAATCCCCCATTAGGAGGGTTACATTACTGGACTTCCCTGGACTAGACTGACCAGTGTGCAGAGCAGAGTCTTCTGGGGCTCAGTGAGCTTCTAGATACAATAGGAACCTGAAGACTGAAGATCGGTAATTCACCCTTTGAGTGCCTTGTTTCGCTTACATCCCAGTCACATTGCCTCTCCGTACAGGGGCATTATGAGTCTTACAAAGACAGAAAAAAGAAAGAAAGCTCACAGCGCTAACTCATCATAAAATATCCATATAATAAATATAAATTAAATATAAGTATATAGATGAAAGATATAGATAGCAGCAAGGAATGAGAGGGTTCTACAGTCCCCCTGACATTAGGCCTAAACCCAAAAGTGGAAACACATACAAACAGACAGACCTGCGCTCCTCTACATACTCTGAACAATGTGTGCCCTGTAATGGGCATATATAAAAATACTTAATAAATCTAAGTAAAATAAGTGTGAATTTAGTCCCACAGATTAGCCAATCCGTGTGTAAGCTTACCACCGCGCCAAGGTATCTCACTTCATGGTAAATCCTACTCTAATACACCTGCAAATATTATCTAAATTAAAATTCTCTGAGGAAAGATGTTATTTTGAAATGCGCCAGAAGGGACCCTTTAAATGATATTATGATGTCTTCACTATTATCTGTGGGTCCCAATGTAATGCAGTTAAAAACAGCAAATAAAATAAAAAAGGTGTAGATGAAAGACTTACCTGGTGCAGGACCCATATGGGCCTGCATTAGTAAAGTGATTACATAGAGAACTATGTTCCATTTATATCCTTCCTCACAAGTCATGTGAGGAATGGTTGATACCAAACGGACAGGGGGTATACACAATGGAACTCAATCAAGAAGCTTTCTACCTGATTGTGCAACAGTGAGGTATGCTGGCAATAGACCTCATGGCCACCAGGGAGAACAGGAAGGTTCCAACCTTCTGCTTCCCATGAGGAGATCTTGTGGCCTTTGCCACAGATGCGATGTTGATTCCATCAAAACTTCCACCTTGCTTATGTGTTCCCTCCGATTCCTCTCATACCCAGGGTACTCCAGAAGATCCGGATAGAAGGAGCAATCATCATTCTGGTCGTCCCTTACTGGCACAAGAGAGCATGGTTTGAGGTCTTGGTCAGTCTTTCCATCCAGGATCCACTCCGCCTTCCTCCCAGGCCAGATATCTTACTCCAGGGTTATCTGCAGCATGAGGATGTGAAGAAAATAACTTTGAAGTCATGGCTCTTGAGCAGACATCCTGAGGTGGAAAGGTTTCAGTGTGGATGTTGTCTCCACTATGATTCAGTCCAGGAAGCCTGTCTCCTCCAAGGTATACCATAGGGTCAAACCTCTCAGAAGTTTCTTCCCAAGGTGGTCTCTGAGTTTCACATCAATCAGGAGATTGTTGAGCCTTCCCAGACCCCTATCTGACAGGGAGAAGGATTTCCATTTGTTAGACGTAGTGTGTTGCCTTAAATTCTGTGTGCATTGTATTGATCCTTTTTGCACCGCTGACTCGGTTTGTCATCTCTAAGGGTCTTAGAGCAGGTCAGTCTGCTTCCAAGGTCACCGTTACCTCATGGATCAAGGCTACCATATGCCAGGCATATGAGATCCAGAAGAAACATGTTGCCTTCAAGATCACAGAGCATTCCACCATGTCTGTGGGTGCCTCTTGAGCCTACAAAAATCAGGCCTTGGCTGAACAGTGCAAGGCAGCAACTTGGTCCTCTTTGCATAATTCACCAAGCATGTCGATGTGCTGGCCTTCGCAAAAGCCATCTTTGGCCTGCATGTCTAGGTACCTGCACACATTGTTCTGCTATACTGTTGTTCAGTAGTTTCTGAGCCCTGATGGCTCTTGTTCTGGTGTGCTGTGTAAGTTCAGTGTCTGACACTTACTGCTTTGGTATTCAGATATCATGGGGATAGGCTTGAGGTCCTTTCTCTTCATACCCACCTCTGGGAGCTTAGTGTTGGCATATACCCATGGTACCTGTGTCCCATATTGTGCAATAGAGAAAAAAGGATTTTAGTCTTAACTGGTAAATCCTTTTCTCTTTGTTCCATAAGGAACACCGATCTCCCACCAAGAGAAAGGGACCTTTTGTTGTGATCTTGCCTTCCTGGTCAGGAAAGTACTTTCAGAGTCTTTCTTGTAGGAGAGTTTATAATTGTCTTCCCTGCTTGCTTTATTTGTGTGGCTTCAGTCACATGAATTCTGGGAATTAGTATGTGGGGGAAGAGTTGAGTTGGAGAAGGGAATGTTCACCCATAACACTCTCTTTTGAGATTTGCCCTGCCCTTCAGGAGGAGGGACTCAACCCCATGGTGCCTGCGTTCCATATGGACTAAAGAGAAAACGATTTACAGGTAAATAACCTAAAATCCTATTTTCCTTGGTTGCGTTACCAGTATGTTAGAGGTCATTGTCCTGCTGCAATGCAAAGTGTCTTCCAATGAGTTTTCAGGCATTTGGTTGATCTGGCCAGATAAGATATTTCTGTTCACTTCAGAATTGATCCTACTTCCGCAACCAGAAGTCATATCAACAATAAAGACAAATGAGCCAGTTCAGTGGTAGCCATAACATATCTTCCACCATGTCTCACATATGAAGTGGTACGCTATGGATCATGGGCAGTAACTATTTCTCCGCGCTTTCCTCTTTCCATCACTCTGGTACAGATTAATCGTCATCTCATCCATCCAAACTTTGTTCCAGTTCTATTTTTTTGTAGTTTTTAGCAAACTGTAACTTGGCCTTTCTGTTCTTGAGGGAGGGTTACCAGTGGTTAAAGTCTTGTGATAACCCCCCTGTGGTTAGACTGGTGTAGTGATCTCTGTATGGTACTCTTATACACTTCTATGTCTGTATTCAGGAGAGTGTTCTTGTACCAGTGGTGTGTATCTTGTGATAACCCCCCTGTGGTTAGACTGGTGTAGTGATCTCTGTATGGTACTCTTATACACTTCTATGTCTGTATTCAGGAGAGTGTTCTTGTACCAGTGGTGTGTATCTTGTGATAACCCCCCTGTGGTTAGGCTGGTGTAGTGATATCTGTATGGTACTCTTATACACTTCTATGTCTGTATTCTGGAGAGTGTTCTTGTACCAGTGGTGTGTATCCTGTGATAACCCCCCTGTGGTTAGGCTGGTGTAGTGATCTCTGTATGGTACTCTTATACACTTCTATGCCTGTATTCTGGAGAGTGTTCTTGTACCAGTGGTGTGTATCTTGTGATAACCCCCCTGTGGTTAGGCTGGTGTAGTGATCTCTGTATGGTACTCTTATACACTTCTATGTCTGTATTCAGGAGAGTGTTCTTGTACCAGTGGTGTGTATCTTGTGGTAACCCCCCTGTGGTTAGACTGGTGTAGTGATGTCTGTATGGTACTCTTATACACTTCTATGTCTGTATTCAGGAGAGTGTTCTTGTACCAGTGGTGTGTATCTTGTGATAACCCCCCTGTGGTTAGACTGGTATAGTGATATCTGTATGGTACTCTTATACACTTCTATGTCTGTATTCAGGAGAGTGTTCTTGTACCAGTGGTGTGTATCTTGTGGTAACCCCCCTGTAGTTAGGCTGGTGTAGTGATCTCTGTATGGTACTCTTATACACTTCTATGTCTGTATTCAGGAGAGTGTTCTTGTACCAGTGGTGTGTATCTTGTGGTAACCCCCCTGTGGTTAGACTGGTGTAGTGATGTCTGTATGGTACTCTTATACACTTCTATGTTTGTATTCTGGAGAGTGTTCTTGTACCAGTGGTGTGTATCTTGTGATAACCCCTCTGTGGTTAGACTGGTATAGTGATCTCTGTATGGTACTCTTATACACTTCTATGTCTGTATTCAGGAAAGTGTTCTTGTACCAGTGGTGTGTATCTTGTGGTAACCCCCCTGTGGTTAGACTGGTGTAGTGATCTCTGTATGGTACTCTTATACACTTCTATGTCTGTATTCAGGAGAGTGTACTTGTACCAGTGGTGTGTATCTTGTGGTAACCCCTCTGTGGTTAGACTGGTATAGTGATATCTGTATGGTACTCTTATACACTTCTATGTCTGTATTCAGGAGAGTGTTCTTGTACCAGTGGTGTGTATCTTGTGATAACCCCCCTGTGGTTAGACTGGTATAGTGATCTCTGTATGGTACTCTTATACACTTCTATGTCTGTATTCAGGAGAGTGTACTTGTACCAGTGGTGTGTATCTTGTGGTAACCCCTCTGTGGTTAGACTGGTATAGTGATATCTGTATGGTACTCTTATACACTTCTATGTCTGTATTCAGGAGAGTGTTCTTGTACCAGTGGTGTGTATCTTGTGGTAACCCCCCTGTAGTTAGGCTGGTGTAGTGATCTCTGTATGGTACTCTTATACACTTCTATGTCTGTATTCAGGAGAGTGTTCTTGTACCAGTGGTGTGTATCTTGTGGTAACCCCCCTGTGGTTAGACTGGTATAGTGATCTCTGTATGGTACTCTTATACACTTCTATGTCTGTATTCAGGAGAGTGTTCTTGTATCAGTGGTGTGTATCTTGTGGTAACCCCCCTGTGGTTAGACTGGTGTAGTGATATCTGTATGGTACTCTTATACACTTCTATGTCTGTATTCAGGAGAGTGTTCTTGTACCAGTGGTGTGTATCTTGTGATAACCCCCCTGTGGTTAGACTGGTATAGTGATGTCTGTATGGTACTCTTATACACTTCTATGTCTGTATTCAGGAGAGTGTTCTTGTATCAGTGGTGTGTATCTTGTGATAACCCTCTGTGGTTAGACTGGTGTAGTGATCTCTGTATGGTACTCTTATACACTTCTATGTCTGTATTCAGGAGAGTGTTCTTGTACCAGTGGTGTGTATCTTGTGATAACCCCCCTGTGGTTAGACTGGTATAGTGATGTCTGTATGGTACTCTTATACACTTCTATGTCTGTATTCAGGAGAGTGTTCTTGTACCAGTGGTGTGTATCTTGTGATAACCCCCCTGTGGTTAGACTGGTGTAGTGATCTCTGTATGGTACTCTTATACACTTCTATGTCTGTATTCTGGAGAGTGTTCTTGTACCAGTGGTGTGTATCTTGTGGTAACCCCCCTGTAGTTAGGCTGGTGTAGTGATCTCTGTATGGTACTCTTATACACTTCTATGTCTGTATTCAGGAGAGTGTTCTTGTACCAGTGGTGTGTATCTTGTGATAACCCCCCTGTGGTTAGACTGGTATAGTGATGTCTGTATGGTACTCTTATACACTTCTATGTCTGTATTCAGGAGAGTGTTCTTGTACCAGTGGTGTGTATCTTGTGATAACCCCCCTGTGGTTAGACTGGTGTAGTGATCTCTGTATGGTACTCTTATACACTTCTATGTCTGTATTCTGGAGAGTGTTCTTGTACCAGTGGTGTGTATCTTGTGGTAACCCCCCTGTGGTTAGGCTGGTGTAGTGATCTCTGTATGGTACTCTTATACACTTCTATGTCTGTATTCAGGAGAGTGTTCTTGTACCAGTGGTGTGTATCCTGTGATAACCCCCCTGTGGTTAGGCTGGTGTAGTGATCTCTGTATGGTACTCTTATACACTTCTATGTCTGTATTCAGGAGAGTGTTCTTGTATCAGTGGTGTGTATCTTGTGGTAACCCCCCTGTGGTTAGACTGGTGTAGTGATCTCTGTATGGTACTCTTATACACTTCTATGTCTGTATTCAGGAGAGTGTTCTTGTACCAGTGGTGTGTATCTTGTGGTAACCCCTCTGTGGTTAGACTGGTGTAGTGATCTCTGTATGGTACTCTTATACACTTCTATGTCTGTATTCAGGAGAGTGTTCTTGTACCAGTGGTGTGTATCTTGTGATAACCCCCCTGTGGTTAGGCTGGTGTAGTGATCTCTGTATGGTACTCTTATACACTTCTATGTCTGTATTCAGGAGAGTGTTCTTGTACCAGTGGTGTGTATCTTGTGATAACCCCCCTGTGGTTAGACTGGTGTAGTGATCTCTGTATGGTACTCTTATACACTTCTATGTCTGTATTCAGGAGAGTGTTCTTGTACCAGTGGTGTGTATCTTGTGATAACCCCCCTGTGGTTAGACTGGTGTAGTGATCTCTGTATGGTACTCTTATACACTTCTATGTCTGTATTCAGGAGAGTGTTCTTGTACCAGTGGTGTGTATCTTGTGATAACCCCCTGTGGTTAGACTGGTGTAGTGATCTCTGTATGGTACTCTTATACACTTCTATGTCTGTATTCAGGAGAGTGTTCTTGTACCAGTGGTGTGTATCTTGTGATAACCCTCTGTGGTTAGACTGGTGTAGTGATCTCTGTATGGTACTCTTATACACTTCTATGTCTGTATTCAGGAGAGTGTTCTTGTATCAGTGGTGTGTATCTTGTGATAACCCTCTGTGGTTAGACTGGTGTAGTGATCTCTGTATGGTACTCTTATACACTTCTATGTCTGTATTCAGGAGAGTGTTCTTGTATCAGTGGTGTGTATCTTGTGATAACCCTCTGTGGTTAGACTGGTGTAGTGATCTCTGTATGGTACTCTTATACACTTCTATGTCTGTATTCAGGAGAGTGTTCTTGTACCAGTGGTGTGTATCTTGTGATAACCCCCTGTGGTTAGACTGGTATAGTGATCTCTGTATGGTACTCTTATACACTTCTATGTCTGTATTCAGGAGAGTGTTCTTGTATCAGTGGTGTGTATCTTGTGATAACCCCTCTGTGGTTAGACTGGTATAGTGATATCTGTATGGTACTCTTATACACTTCTATGTCTGTATTCAGGAGAGTGTTCTTGTACCAGTGGTGTGTATCTTGTGGTAACCCCCCTGTAGTTAGGCTGGTGTAGTGATCTCTGTATGGTACTCTTATACACTTCTATGTCTGTATTCAGGAGAGTGTTCTTGTACCAGTGGTGTGTATCTTGTGATAACCCCCTGTGGTTAGACTGGTGTAGTGATCTCTGTATGGTACTCTTATACACTTCTATGTCTGTATTCAGGAGAGTGTTCTTGTACCAGTGGTGTGTATCTTGTGATAACCCCCCTGTGGTTAGGCTGGTGTAGTGATATCTGTATGGTACTCTTATACACTTCTATGTCTGTATTCTGGAGAGTGTTCTTGTACCAGTGGTGTGTATCTTGTGATAACCCCCCTGTGGTTAGACTGGTGTAGTGATCTCTGTATGGTACTCTTATACACTTCTATGTCTGTATTCAGGAGAGTGTTCTTGTACCAGTGGTGTGTATCTTGTGATAACCCCCTGTGGTTAGACTGGTATAGTGATCTCTGTATGGTACTCTTATACACTTCTATGTCTGTATTCAGGAGAGTGTTCTTGTACCAGTGGTGTGTATCTTGTGGTAACCCCCCTGTGGTTAGACTGGTATAGTGATCTCTGTATGGTACTCTTATACACTTCTATGTCTGTATTCAGGAGAGTGTTCTTGTATCAGTGGTGTGTATCTTGTGGTAACCCCCCTGTGGTTAGACTGGTGTAGTGATCTCTGTATGGTACTCTTATACACTTCTATGTCTGTATTCAGGAGAGTGTTCTTGTATCAGTGGTGTGTATCTTGTGGTAACCCCCCTGTGGTTAGACTGGTATAGTGATCTCTGTATGGTACTCTTATACACTTCTATGTCTGTATTCAGGAGAGTGTTCTTGTACCAGTGGTGTGTATCTTGTGGTAACCCCTCTGTGGTTAGGCTGGTGTAGTGATCTCTGTATGGTACTGTTACACACTTCTATGTCTGTATTCTGGAGAGTGTTCTTGTACCAGTGGTGTGTATCTTGTGATAACCCCTCTGTGGTTAGACTGGTGTAGTGATGTCTGTATGGTACTCTTATACACTTCTATGTCTGTATTCAGGAGAGTGTTCTTGTACCAGTGGTGTGTATCTTGTGATAACCCCCCTGTGGTTAGACTGGTGTAGTGATCTCTGTATGGTACTCTTATACACTTCTATGTCTGTATTCTGGAGAGTGTTCTTGTACCAGTGGTGTGTATCTTGTGATAACCCCCTGTGGTTAGACTGGTATAGTGATCTCTGTATGGTACTGTTATACACTTCTATGTCTGTATTCTGGAGAGTGTTCTTGTACCAGTGGTGTGTATCTTGTGATAACCCCCCTGTGGTTAGACTGGTGTATTGATCTCTGTATGGTACTCTTATACACTTCTATGTCTGTATTCAGGAGAGTGTTCTTGTACCAGTGGTGTGTATCTTGTGATAACCCCCTGTGGTTAGGCTGGTGTAGTGATCTCTGTATGGTACTCTTATACACTTCTATGTCTGTATTCTGGAGAGTGTTCTTGTACCAGTGGTGTGTATCTTGTGATAACCCCCCTGTGGTTAGACTGGTGTATTGATCTCTGTATGGTACTCTTATACACTTCTATGTCTGTATTCAGGAGAGTGTTCTTGTACCAGTGGTGTGTATCTTGTGATAACCCCCTGTGGTTAGACTGGTGTAGTGATCTCTGTATGGTACTCTTATACACTTCTATGTCTGTATTCAGGAGAGTGTTCTTGTACCAGTGGTGTGTATCTTGTGATAACCCCCCTGTGGTTAGACTGGTGTAGTGATGTCTGTATGGTACTCTTATACACTTCTATGTCTGTATTCTGGAGAGTGTTCTTGTACCAGTGGTGTGTATCTTGTGATAACCCCTCTGTGGTTAGACTGGTGTAGTGATATCTGTATGGTACTCTTATACACTTCTATGTCTGTATTCAGGAGAGTGTTCTTGTACCAGTGGTGTGTATCTTGTGATAACCCCTCTGTGGTTAGGCTTGTGTAGTGATCTCTGTATGGTACTCTTATACACTTCTATGTCTGTATTCAGGAGAGTGTTCTTGTACCAGTGGTGTGTATCTTGTGATAACCCCTCTGTGGTTAGGCTGGTGTAGTGATATCTGTATGGTACTCTTATACACTTCTATGTCTGTATTCTGGAGAGTGTTCTTTTACCAGTGGTGTGTATCTTGTGATAACCCCCCTGTGGTTAGGCTGGTGTAGTGATCTCTGTATGGTACTCTTATACACTTCTATGTCTGTATTCAGGAGAGTGTTCTTGTACCAGTGGTGTGTATCTTGTGGTAACCCCCCTGTGGTTAGACTGGTGTAGTGATCTCTGTATGGTACTCTTATACACTTCTATGTCTGTATTCAGGAGAGTGTTCTTTTACCAGTGGTGTGTATCTTGTGATAACCCTCTGTGGTTAGGCTGGTGTAGTGATCTCTGTATGGTACTCTTATACACTTCTATGTCTGTATTCTGGAGAGTGTTCTTGTACCAGTGGTGTGTATCTTGTGGTAACCCCCCTGTGGTTAGACTGGTATAGTGATCTCTGTATGGTACTCTTATACACTTCTATGCCTACATCCTGGAGAGTGTTGTCAATCTGTTCTACAGTTGAAAAGGAGTTTTTCCTTCACAATTGCGAACATTCTTCTATCCTCCACTACAATGGTGTTCTGTGGTCTACCAGGTCGTTTCTATTGCTGAGCTCATCTGTGTGTTCTTGCTCCTTTACAATGGACCACACAGTTGATTTTACACACCTAATGTATTTATTTGGCTTTATCTGAGTGATTTATTCCAATGTCCACCTTCATGATGTCCTGCTTTATTCGTACGGACACTTCTCATGTTGAGAGACAACCTCAACAGACTCCAAATGAATATATAATTCCTACACTGTTTATGGTTTACGGATAGAAACACCCTCAAATTAATGCTAACCATTTGCATTTTATCCTCTTAGTGATTCATTTCAAGTCCAGTGCTGTGGAGCACAGAACCAAAACAACAAAACGCGCCAGATAATTAGACTGCAGGGAGATATCATGTACAATAGGAAGAGTTATATGGAAGAGTAATATGGAGCAATAGGAGGAACTATACAAAACAGTAGGAAGAATTATAGAGAGGAGTTATATGATCTAACAGAAGAAGTTCTAGGGAGGGGTTATATGGAATAATAGGACGTTATATGGAACAATAAGAGACATTCTATTGAATAGGAGGGGATATAGAACAATAGGAGGAGTTATAGGGAGGAGTATATGGAACAATGTATGTTATATGCACAAATAGGAGGAGTTAGAGGGAGGACTTACATGGACCAATAGGTTATGAGCATGCCATGTTCTGTTGCCTGATGTATAAATATGGGGTATAGATCCACACCTTTCTTTGTCCCTCCCCCATTACTGCAAGTTTTTGATTAACCTTTACCTCTCCTAGTTCCTAGCGGTGGACACGCAGATGATCCTGGGGAACAAGCAGCTGTCTCTGAGTCCTGAGGAATATGTCTTTGCTGCCCTCAATCTCTACACAGACATCATCAACATCTTCCTGTACATCCTCGCCATCATTGGCAAGGCCAAGGAGTGACCTCGGGGGTCCTGACCATACGACTTCCTCCAGGATCCCTAAACCCGCTGAGATCCCCCAGAACTGTTCATCCACCCCTGGAACCTGTGATTCCTCCCTCTTTCACACTGATAATTCCCTTGGTGTCAACTGCAGCCTGAGTGATTTGGGGCATTACTGTCCCCAATACCCCTTATTACTGGGATTGAACCCCCACCCCCCTCTTAGTGTTCCTCCCTCTCCATGTACATTGATTTGCACTCTTCCATTCATGGCTCCTACTCCATGTAAAACTGGTCACAGAAGTGCAGTGTTTACTACAAACGGATGTGAGAAGCGGCCTGTACCACGTGTGTGAGCCTGTATATGTCTATATTATATATGTGCATATATATCTACATATATAGATCTGTATAATATATATATATGTGTGTGTGTTTCTATATATGTGTATATATATAATATACCATGTCTACTCACAGAGCATACAGACATCTGGCATCCAGCAATTCACTCACACACACACACACACATTATATATCTATTCATACAGACTATAGACATGGATAGACACCTGAATCCCTGAATGTGAATGCTCTGGGCTTTGCGCAGCTCCAGATGGTCCAGACCAGCTAAGAACTGCTCCGCCGGCGCGGTCCCAGGAGCTGCAATGAGGGTACAGTTAGACTGAGCTTTTCCTAGTGAAGTTCTGATTGGCTGGGCTGTTCCTAGAGAAGTTCTCATTGGCCATTTTACCTTGAGTAGAACATTTCATAAAAATGCTCTGCAGAACTATTTAGTTATGAAAGGGTTAAATAATTTTAAGAGGAGAATTCAGTCTGGGTACATTGCTTGGCTGCAGAACAATAGGTGTGTGCGGAATAGATCACGTGACTGCCAGAGGAGCAGTGCCAATACACTGTTCAGACAGGCGGTAGTGAAGACACAACTTGTGTTCCCAGGCTATAAATTATAAGTTCTGCATCCAGGGGGCAGTCATGAGATACTCTGCAGTTAGTCAGCATTACCAGATCCCATGTGGTGAGTTTAGTCATGAGGTATAATGAGATGCTCTGCAGTCATTCAGGAGTGAAGTTACTCCACAGTGTTTCTGAAATAATGAGATGCTCTGCACTAGGTTTATTGTAATGAGATACTCTGCAGCCAGTGGTCATGTGAGATGCTCTGCAGTAGGTCATTGCTAGTCTCTGTGCTCTGCATGATGATAAATACAACAGAAATGAACATTTCATCATCTCATGTTGTGACTCTTTATTTCCTGTACCGCATCCTGAGAGGTAGGTGTGTGTATGTGATAAGTACAGCATCCTGAGAGGTAGGTGTGTGTTTGTGTGTGTGTGTGTGTGTGTGTGTGTGTGTGAGAAAAGTACTGCATCCTGAGAGGTAGGTGTGTGAGATAAATACTGCATCCTGAGAGGTAGGTGTGTGTTTGTGTGTGTATGTGATAAGTACTGCTCCTGAGAGGTAGGTGTGTGTGAGATAAGTACTGCCTTCTGAGAGGTAGGTGTGTGTGTGAGATAAGTACTGCCTTCTGAGAGCTAGGTGTGTGTGAGATAAGTACTGCCTTCTGAGAGGTAGGTGTGTGTGTGAGATAAGTACTGCCTTCTGAGAGCTAGGTGTGTGTGAGATAAGTACTGCCTTCTGAGAGGTAGGTGTGTGTGTGAGATAAGTACTGCCTTCTGAGAGCTAGGTGTGTGTGTGTGAGAGAAAAGTGCTGCATCCTGAGAGGTAGGTGTGTGTGTGTGTGAGAGAGAGAGAGATAAGTACTGCATCCTGAGAGGTAGGTGTGTGTGAGAGAGAGAGAGATAAGTACTGCAACCTGAGAGGTAGGTGTGTGTGTGAGATAAGTACTGCATCCTGAGAGGTAGGTGTGTATGAGATAAGTACTGCATCCTGAGAGGTAGGTGTGTGTGTGTATCAGAGATAAGTACTGCCTCCTGAGAGGTAGGTGTGTGAGAGAGATAAGTACTGCCTACTGAGAGGTAGGTGTGTGTGTCAGAGATAAGTACCGCCTCCTGAGAGGTAGGTGTGTGAGAGAGATAAGTACTGCCTCCTGAGAGGTAGGTGTGTGTGTGAAATAAGTACTGCATCCTGAGAGGTATGTGTGTGTGTGTGTGTGAGAGAGAGAGAGAGATAAGTACTGCATCCTGAGAGGTGTGTGTGTGTGTGAGAGAGAGAGAAAGAGATAAGTACTGCATCCTGAGGGTGTGTGTGTGTGTGTGAGAGATAAGCACTTCATCCTGAGAGGTGTGTGTGTGTGAGAGAGAGCGATATAAGTACTTCATCCTGAGAGAGGTGTGTGTGTGAGAGAGAGATGAGTACTGCATCCTGAGAGGTGTGTGTGTGTGTGTGTGTGTGTGAGAGAGAGAGAGATAAGTACTGCATCCTGAGAGGTGTGTGTGTGTGTGAGACAGAGATAAATACTGCATCCTGAGAGGTGTGTGTGTGTGTGTGAGAGAGAGATAAGTACTGCATCCTAAGAGAGGTGTGTGTGTGTGAGAGCGATAAATACTGCATCCTAAGAGAGGTGTGTGTGAGAGAGAGAGAGATATAAGTACTGCATCCTAAGAGAGGGGGGTGTGTGTGTGTGTGTGTGTGTGTGTGTGTGTGTGAGAGAGCGATAAATACTGCATCCTGAGAGGTGTGTGTATGAGAGAGAGAGAGATAAGTACTGCATCCTGAGAGGTGTGTGTGTGTGTGTGTGAGATAAGTACTGCATCCTGAGAGGTGTGTATGTGAGAGAGAGAGAAGTACTGCATCCTGAAAGGGGTGTGTGTGTGTGTGAGAGAGAGATAAGTACTGCATCCTGAGAGATGTGTGTGTGTGTGTGCGAGAGAGAGATAAGTACTGCATCCTGAGAGGTGTGTGTGTGTGTGTGTGAGAGAGAGAGATAAGTACTGCATCCTGAGAGGTGTGTGTGTGTGTGAGAGAGAGAGAGAGATAAGTACTGCATCCTAAGAGAGGTGTGTGTGTGAGTGAGAGAGAGAGAGAGATAAGTACTGCATCCTGAGAGGTGTGTGTGTGTGAGAGAGAGATAAGTACTGCATCCTGAGAGGTGTGTGTGTGAGAGAGAGAGAGAGAGAGAGAGAGATAAGTACTGCATCCTGAGAGGTGTGTGTGTGAGAGAGAGAGAAGTACTGCATCCTGAGAGGTGTGTGTGAGAGAGAGATAAGTACTGCATCCTGAGAGGTGTGTGTATGGGAGAGAGAGATAAGTACTGCATCCTGAGAGGTGTGTGTGTGTGAGAGAGAGAGAGAGAGAGAGATAAGTACTGCATCCTGAGAGGGGTGTGTGTGTGTGAGTGAGAGAGAGATAAGTACTGCATCCTGAGAGGTGTGTGTGTGTGTGTGTGTGTGAGTGAGTGAGATGAGTACTGCATCCTGAGAGGTGTGTGTGTGTGTGTGTGTGAGAGAGAGAGATAAGTACTGCATCCTGAGGTGTGTGTGTGTGTGTGAGAGAGATAAGTACTGCATCCTGAGAGGTGTGTGTGTGAGAGAGAGAGATGAGTACTGCATCCTGAGAGGTGTGTGTGTGTGAGAGAGAGAGAGATAGATAAGTACTGCATCCTGAGAGGTGTGTGTGTGAGAGAGAGAGAGATGAGTACTGCATCCTGAGAGGTGTGTGTGTGTGAGAGAGAGAGAGAGAGAGAGAGAGAGAGAGAGATAGATAAGTACTGCATCCTGAGAGGTGTGTGTGTGTGTGTGAGAGAGAGATAAGTACTGCATCCTGAGAGGTGTGTGTGTGAGAGAGAGAGATGAGTACTGCATCCTGAGAGGTGTGTGTGTGAGAGAGAGAGAGAGAGAGAGAGAGAGATAAGTACTGCATCCTGAGAGGTGTGTGTGTGAGAGAGAGATAAGTACTGCATCCTGAGAGGTGTGTGTGTGTGAGAAAGAGAGATGAGTACTGCATCCTGAGAGGTGTGTGTGTGTGAGAGAGAGAGAGAGATAAGTACTGCATCCTTAGAGGTGTGTGTGTGTGTGAGTGTGTGAGAGAGAGATAAGTACTGCATCCTGAGAGGTGTGTGTGTGTGAGAGAGAGAGAGAGAGAGAGAGATAAGTACTGCATCCTGAGAGGTGTGTGTGTGTGTGAGAGAGAGAGAGAGAGAGAGATAAGTACTGCATCCTGAGAGGTGTGTGTGTGAGAGAGAGAAAGTACTGCATCCTGAGAGGTGTGTGTGTGTGAGAGAGATAAGTACTGCATCCTAAGAGAGGTGTGTGAGTGAGAGAAAAGTACTGCCTTCTGAGAGGTAGGTGTGTGTGTGTGTGTATGTGTGTGTGTGAGAAAAGTGCTGCATCCTGAGAGGTGTGTGTGTGAGAGAGAGATAAGTACTGCATCCTGAGAGGTAGGTGTGTGTGAGATAAGTACTGACTTCTGAGAGCTAGGTGTGTGTGTGAGAGGGAAAAGTTCTGCATCCTGAGAGGTAGGTGTGTGTGTGTGTGTGTGTGTGTGTGTGTGCGCGTGTGTGTGTGTGAGTGAGAGAGAGAGATAAGTACTGCATCCTGAGAGGTGTGTGTGTGAGTGAGAGAGAGATAAGTACTGCATCCTAAGAGGTGTGTGTGTGAGTGAGAGAGAGATAAGTACTGCATCCTAAAAGGCGTGTGTTGGTACCACTAATATTATGCACCAAAGAGCCTGTTATGGGAAAGGGCTTAGAAACCAGAAGATAATGGACCAGAACTGGACTTGATGGAATCCTCTGATCAAAAGTCCCAGTTCTAACAAAATGTCACTCTAACCTGACAGGAGAGGAGGTGGACCATGGGGCAGATGTGGAAATGTAGGTACATTTGTGTTGGTAGTGGTTCTGGGGTGCTAAAGACTGTCAGACAGAACAAACCCCCAAAATTGGCCATGGAGGACCCAAAAAAAATTTGACTGCCTCCAATCCCCTGACATGGGGTATGTTAGAATATAAGCTTGCCACACCCAACGTGACCCAGCTAGATTCATCCGTCCAGGTAAAATCCTGGAGTAATCGGATCAAATGGGTAGAATCCTTCATGTAGGAGACTAAACTGACCACTGGGAAAGGTTGGATGTAAGCGAGTCGATGCCTGAGATGATGGGTACCAATGAAGCCATGCCCCCTTGACAAAAGCACTTTCTATTGGAGACTGTAGATCATATCTTGAGACACAATTATTTCCAATTTCAAGATACATTTTATTTACAGACTAAAGGGGCTGCAATGGGGACAAGATTTGCCCCAAGCTATGCTAATTTATTTATGTTTTTTTTTTTTTTTGGAGTTGTTTAATTTTTGGAGGGGGGGGGCATGGCTTTGGGGCGAATCTTGTCTTCTATAAGCGATTTATTGATGATCTACTTATTATTTGGGAGGGTGATATGACTGATATTCCCCTGTTTGTTAAACATCTCAATAATAATAAGTGGGGTATAACTTTCACTCATACACACGATAAAAACAACATATTAGTTTTAGATCTTTTATTAGCTGCAGGTATATTTGGCGGAGTGGACACCATCACCCACTTCAAGGGAGTGGACGCCAAAAGTTATCTCAGATATGATAGCTGCCACTTTAAAAAGTTGATGAAAAACGTCCCTTATGGACAGTTTGTCCGATTACGGCGTAATTGTGATAATTTGGAACACATTTTAATACAATCAAATTTCATCAAAAGGAGATTCCTACTTTAAATAGCAGTTCACTCTTACAATACAGAAAAGAGAGAATGCAGATAATGTAACTGCATTCAAAAAAGCAATGGATGCCTATCTAGCACAGAACAATATTGACAGTTATGACAGATGGCTTCAAAGCAAATAGGATATTGAGCCGGGGAACTATTTGACACACTCACACACACACACTTGCTCCAGAGGGCTTTTTTTTTGCCTTCCTCTGGATCAACAGGGGTGTTGTTGGCATGGGCTGGACTTGATGGACGCATGTCTTTTTTCAGCCTTATCTACTATGTTACTATGTTAGATGGAGTGATGATGATGATGAGCGGTGAGACAGAGATTCGGACAACATCGTAGAAACATCTTAAAAGGCTTCAAATTACACAGTGTTTCCAAACATTGTGAAGAGAAGCACAATAGAGATCCTAGTGTGATCACCATTACACCAATAGAAGAGATTGGTTTACAAGTGGGTACCAGTAGGGCACAACATCTAAAGAATAGAGAATCCTTTTGGATATTTACTTTGAGAACTCTGTACCCTGAAGGCCTCAACAAGATGGTTGAGAGTACATTTGACAATTAACATCATATTGGTTATGTTATTTCAGATCCTTTAGATGTTTCTTTTTTGAGTGTGGTTTTTTTTTTTCCCCCTTTTAAGAATTTATTCCAAGATTATTGTGTCCACCTGTTCTGTTTATGTATATATACATTTTTATGTCCATATGGTTCATATGGTCATTGGGATTTAGATCTTAATGAGATTGGGGAAGTTTATTGTTCCTCTTGTTGTGCGCTGCCGGGGGTCGGGAGGGACATAGGTGGCTGGCTTGCGTTCTTGGTGTGGTGTCACCCGGGTGCATGCACGCAACAAATGGATGGAGTGAGTGCCAGCTCATTCATGTTTTTGACAGAACATTAATGTTTATGAATGCCTAACATCACACATGTTTATATGGGCATTCTGATAGCCCGTCCACTAGTACTTTCTCACTTATATACACTTACATCATCACGGCTTATATACACTTACAGAGACTCTCATCAAGATCAGCATGCAAACTAGGACTTGGGACAGTGTTTCTGCACTTGACCAATCAGCCACCAACACCCTTATCAAGATAAGCATGCAAATTAGGACTTGAAAAATAGACATTTCTTACATCATCACTTCACATGGTTTTTACTATCTTTATATTAGAGAGATAGAAACACACATCACTATCTGTTATTGCACACCAATACTTGACATCTGATGAGATAGATATCAGATCAGGTGCAGGGACGTGTTGGTCCTTATTGTGATTCAATATCCAGAGATTCACTTCACATATATTGTCCACATATCCAGAACATTTATATCATTTAGGTATTTTGTTCACATTTACCTTTTCATATTTTACATCTTCGATAGTACTGATAATTTTTTTTAGTGCTTCCTTGAAGATGCATTTGTCTTATAGATTCATCGCATATTTTCACTTTCTATATATTTTTCTATTGAATAGTGTATTAGGGTAATTTCTTATTAATAATAGAGATATACTATCACACACGACACATCCATCACTTATCCAACTTTCATTATAGTTGGTGTTTTATTTTTATTGAGGTCATATTTGTTTATATATTTATTGTTAGCCATCCATCCGTTTGTGTATGTATTTGGGTGGCATCCGGTTGGGGACGCGGACCGGTCCTGTGTTTCTAACGAGCCTCTGGTGTGGTACACTGAGACATACGGGGAACCAGTGATATCCCCTTGTTTTTGAACTCCATGAAGAATATCACTGATGTGCATGTATCTTGAAAAAATGTCTTTATCGTTGAATCAATAAGATCCTGGGTTTATTCTATCATAATTTTCAAGACTGTTCCTATTGATACAATAGATGGTGTGATGGTACCAGTTGACCCCCCCTCTGAGTGTCCCCATCAGTCTCTGCTTCCTTCAATCCTGAGCAAGGCTGCTCTGCTGGAATATCGCAGTTTTCCCCACAGTCACCAGGCAGGACTAGTATACTGTTTTAGAATCAGTTCTCTTTATTGAATGGAGCACAAAGCTTATATACACTTATCAGCATGCAAACTAGGACTTGGGACAGTGTTTCTATGCTTGACCAATCAGCCACCACCACCCTTATCAAGACAGGCATGCAAATTAGGACTTGAAAAATAGACACTCTTAACTGACTCATAAATAGCCTCCCCTGATTGGTCAAGGAAGCACAGCAGGAATCCATTAACATTTCTTAGCACAGACCTGGAGTATATTGGATGCAACGCCCAACCCCCACTATCTCTGCACTCTAGCTCCCCAATATCAAATCCCTTCACAGGACCCACAGTAATACACCACACACACTATTACATCATGTCAAACAATGTACAACACAGTGATCAACATTTCAGCTGTTATTGTCCTATAGGTGAACGTCACTACATGTCTTTGTGCTGATTCCCCCAATCAGTCCAAGGGCAGTCCTTTTCTGTGACACCCTGTGCCCCTGAGATGCACAGGGTGACTTAGACCCACGAGGGGACTGGGATGCTGGGAAAGCCGCTTCCCCATGCATAGAGTCAGGAGCCAAGGGGCCCGGTGGTTCCCATGACATTTCTCCCCCTTCGAAGGAGATTAACACTGGAGGCGACCCCAGACAGGTGGACTCCGAAGTTAGTCAGTACATCCATCCTCCCGATGACAGCCCCACATCGTCAACCCAAACAAGTTGCCCATGCAAGAGCAGAACTTACCCAGCCAACGTCTGCCTCTCCCAAAGAACATATCCGCCGCTGGAGAGAAGGGCCAACTGCGCCTTCTCCCTGGAGTCCTCTCAGCTGCTGGGCAGGGTGGCTGGGGCAACAGACCTGCTGGGTAGGACGTCGGTCCCACTCCCCAGGGCAGGGGTGACACAGCCACTGGAGAGGACAGGTGTCCCACTCACCAGGGCAGGGGTGACAGAGCCGCTGGTGAGGACCTTGGTCCCACTCACCAGCGTAAGGATGACAGAGCCGCTGGGGAGGACATTGATCCCACTCACCAGGGCAGGGGTAACAAAGCCTCCGGTGAGGACTTTGGTCCCACTCACCAGGGCAGGGGTAACAGAGTCGCTGGGGAGGATAGGCACCCCAACACTTGCCACCAATGTGATGGTACCAGTGGCCCCCCCCCCCGGGTGTCTCCGTCAGTCGCTGCTTCCTTCAATCCTGAGCAAGGCTGCTGTGCTAGAATATCAGTTTTCCCCACAGTCACCAGGCAAGACTAGTGTACGGTTTTAGAATCAGCTCTTTTATTGAATGGAACACATAGCTTATATACACTTACAGAGACTCTCATCAAGATCAGCATGCAAACTAGGACTTGGGACAGTGTTTCTACGCTTGACCAATCAGCCACCGCCACCTTTATCAAGATAAGTATGCAAATTAGGGCTTGGAAAATAGATATTCTTAACTGGCTCGTAAATAACCTCCCCTGAGTGGTCAAGGAAGCACAGCAGGAATCAATTAACATTTCTTAGCACAGACCTGGAGTATATTGGAAGCAATACCCAACCCCCACTATCTTTGCATGCTAGCTCCCCAATACCAAACCCATTTACAGAATTTATAGTATAACACCCCACACTATTACATTATAACACAAAATATACAATACAATGAGCAGTATTTCAACTGTTCTAGTCCTGGAGGTGAACGTCACCACATGTCCCTGTGCTGATTCCCCCAATCAGTCCAAGGGCAGTCCTTTTCTGTGACACCCTGTGCCCATCAAGAAACACAGGGTGACATAGACCCACGAGGGGACTGGGACGCTGGGAAAACCGCTTCCCCATGCAGCCATGGGCCTGTTGGTTCCCTTGACAGATGGGGTTGATCTTTTGTTGAGCGTGAGTTTTCCCCATATGGATATATACTAGCCAATTGGGATTAGTCTTATACAATGAATAGTGCTGTATATATTATATATTTATCACGGTGCCGTGATTTTCCTTCTGTCACTCTCACTTGTGCTGCTCTCTGATTGGTTGAGCCTGCCCCTGGTGACCTTTTTATACTTGGCCATTGGCACCTGTCAGATGCCCTTTCGTGGTGTTCCTGAGCCAGTATTGCTGTGCTGTGTTCCTGATACAGGTGTACCGATTTGGCCTGTTTAGACTACGCTCCTGTGTTCCTGCTCGTGACCTGACCTGGCTTGTCAGAGAACCCTGCTCTGTGATTCGACCCGGCTTGTATGACGTTCCTGCTCCGTGACCTGCACCGGTTACATCTACCCAGACTACAATTCAGCTTCCTGCTGTTGCCGAGGTGACATTCTGACTTCCTCCAGTGAACTGTACTCCTGCTGCTGCAGCTGTTAACCTGTGCTGAGCTGAGCTCCTGCTAACCGAGCCGTTAACCCATGCAGAGATGTACTCCTCCTACTGAGCTGTTAACCCATGCAGAGCTGTACTCCTCCTACTGAGCCGTTAACCCGTGCAGAGCTGTAAGCCTCCTCCTGAGCCGTTAACCCATGCAGAGCTGTATTTCTGATTTCTAAGCCACTTACCTGTGCAGAGCAGTGTTCCCGGTTCTGAGCCTCCAGTCTGGTACAGAGCGTTGCTATTCTTGCTGAGCCGTTACACTTCCTGCCACTATTACTGCTGAGCCAGTTCAGTATGGCCTTGTAAAGCGACGGTTCATATCACTCCTTGCAGTATAGTTGGTTTACGTTACCGCGCCCGGTAGGCGGAACGGCTTTAGCTGCTACTGTGCAAGCCTCTGTTATTACACCCGTGGGGGCTATTGGCTCAAGCTCTTGAAAGCCAGTTGCTTCCGTTATCATGCCCATGGGGGCTATTGGCTCAAGCTCTTGCAATCCAGTTGCTTCTGTTATCACGCCTGTAGGGGCTATTGGCTCAAGCTCTTGCAACCCAGTCGCTTGCAATCCAGTGGCTTCCGTTATCACGCCCGTGGGGGTTAGTGGCTCAAGCTCTTGCAATCCATTTACTCTGTGATTACGCCCGTGGGGGCTACTGGCTCAAGTTCAGCAGGCTCTGGGTTGCAGGTTCTTCTTTGCTGGACAGTTATCTCGTATTATGAACTTTTGGTGTTGAGTTTTCTCCACCATTTACTGCCTATTATCACCCTGGGCGTGCCAAACACCACAACTGAGACGGACTGACTACTGTTTTAACCCTTGTATTCTGTACTCAGTATCTGTTATGTGCCTGTGCTGTTAAGTCATTATCTGCATATTGGTCCTACTGTTGCCTCCTTGCTATTACTCAGTGCTGCCTACAGAGGGCGATTCTTCCATTAATTTTGTTCTTATTAAAACTGTGTTTTATTTCACCTACTGGTCTGAGTGTCTTGAAAACCATGACAATATTTCACTTAATTCTATACTATATTTTTATTTAGTATATAGTATTCGTGGATTCATCGTACTCACTGATGTTTTTTTTCATAGTTTTTGAACCTCAGGTTGTACTGTTACATGTAGGGTTTATTTATTTATTTTCATAACTATTGGATTGTAGATTTAATGTTACCTGTGAAGGGGAGTTGGTGAAGCTGATGTATCCTGGTGTGGCAGATTGTGGTGATTGGTTCATTTGAACCTTTCATTACCAGGGCCGGCCCTTACATGGGTCCCGGTGGGTCCATGGGACCCAGGCAGCACTATGACAGGGGTGGCAATTTGCCACCCCAAGACTGCAGCTCCTGTCATCTTTAAGTTAAGAACATGACATGTGAGTTTGGGGCTACAGGAAAATGGCGACCCAGCTCTACTACTGCATACACTTCCCGTACAGCTCTGTAAACAGACGCATATAGTACTAAAGCTAAGGCACAAATACATGTTTATCTCTGGTCCTTACTGAGCAGTGTCTTGATAGAGCGCCCTCTAGTGTAAATAATTTCATCTGTCCGACTTTAGCCAACCACTAAGAACCAAAACAGGAACTGACGCCTAGTACTGTGCTACGAAACAATGGCTGCCAAGCCCCAAGTAAGCTAATAAAGCCGTGTACACTGACATATAAACCCGGAGCGGACCTGCAGGACTCTAATGGGTCTTCGTTTCCCGAACCCGGATCATCCTGACAGAAGAAGGAGACAATGGCGGTCCCGCTCCGGTATTACTATCTGTAAGTAAAGCGTAGCAAGTGCCCGGATGTGAGCAGGGCCTCAGTCCGTCACACGGACTCACCAATCACAGGCACCCTAGAAATCTATAACCAATCACAGAGCCTTCTCATCGATCTCAGCCAATCACGTACATGACATACAGGGAGCGTCCTACCAATCACATTCATTTCTATAGCGTCTAACCAATCATTGGTAACTTCCATGAGTCCAGCCAACCACATTCCGTATAACAGTGAGTTCCCACAGTATCTGGGGGATGTTCGGCCGCGGAAGACGCGCTCCTTAGTGACGTAGAGACGTCCGCGCCGCGCACCGGGAAGTGACAGGAGATCCTCGGTAAGTTTACAAACACGAAAGGGCAGAAGAAGGTTCTCACTGGTGAGCGTTGTACTAGTGATTTCCCCCGGTGTAATGGTGAGTATCATGGCTCCCGGCAGGGGGCAGCACCGGCCGCCAGTCCTTATCGGTTTACACTGGACCGGAGGGGTACAACGCCTGGTGGAACGGTCCTTATCGGTTTACACTGGACCGGAGGGGAAGAACTCCTGGTGGAACGGTCCTTATCGGTTTACACTGGACTGGAGGAGGAGAACTCCTGGCAGAACGGTCCTTATCGCTTTACACTGGACTGGAGGGGTAGAACTCCTGGTGGAACGGTCCTTATCGGTTTACACTGGACTGGAGGGGTAGAACTCCTGGTGGAACGGTCCTTATCGGTTTACACTGGACTGGAGGGGTAGAATTCCTGACAGAACGGTCCTTATCTGTTTACACTGGACTGGAGGGGTAGAACTCCTGGTGGAACGGTCCTTATCGGTTTACACTGGACTGGAGGGGTAGAACGCCTGGTGGAACGGTCCTTATCGGTTTACACTGGACTGGAGGAGTAGAACTGGCAGAACGGTCCTTATCGCTTTACACTGGACTGGAGGGGTAGAACTCCTGGTGGAACGGTCCTTATCGGTTTACACTGGACTGGAGGGGTAGAACTCCTGGTGGAACGGTCCTTATCGGTTTACACTGGACTGGAGGGGTAGAACGCCTGGTGGAACGGTCCTTATCGGTTTACACTGGACCGGAGGGGAAGAACTCCTGACAGAACGGTCCTTATCGGTTTACACTGGACTGGAGGAGGAGAACTCATGGTGGAACGGTCCTTATCGGTTTACACTGGACTGGAGGGGTAGAACTCCTGGTGGAACGGTCCTTATAGGTTTACACTGGACTGGAGGGGTAGAACTCCTGGCGGAACGGTCCTTATCGGTTTACACTGGACTGGAGGGGTAGAACTCCTGGCGGAACGGTCCTTATCGGTTTACACTGGACTGGAGGGGTAGAACTCCTGGCGGAACGGTCCTTATCGGTTTACACTGGACTGGAGGGGTAGAACTCCTGGCGGAACGGTCCTTATCGGTTTACACTGGACTGGAGGGGAAGAACTCCTGACAAAACGGTCCTTATCGGTTTACACTGGACTGAAGGAGGAGAACTCATGGTGGAACGGTCCTTATCGGTTTACACTGGACTGGAGGGGTAGAACTCCTGGTGGAACGGTCCTTATCGGTTTACACTGGACCGGAGGGGAAGAACTCCTGACAAAACGGTCCTTATCGGTTTACACTGGACTGAAGGAGGAGAACTCATGGTGGAACGGTCCTTATCGGTTTACACTGGACTGGAGGGGTAGAACTCCTGGTGGAACGGTCCTTATCGGTTTACACTGGACTGGAGGAGGTGAACGCCTGACAGAACGGTCCTTATCGGTTTACACTGGACTGGAGGGGTAGAACTCCTGGTGGAACGGTCCTTATCGGTTTACACTGGACTGGAGGGGTAGAACTCCTGGTGGAACGGTCCTTATCGGTTTACACTGGACTGGAGGAGGTGAACGCCTGACAGAACGGTCCTTATCGGTTTACACTGGACTGGAGGGGTAGAACTCCTGGCGGAACGGTCCTTATCGGTTTACACTGGACTGGAGGAGGAGAACTCCTGGTGGAACGGTCCTTATCGGTTTACACTGGACTGGAGGAGGAGAACTCCTGGTGGAACGGTCCTTATCGGTTTACACTGGACTGGAGGGGTAGAACTCCTGACAGAACGGTCCTTATCGGTTTACACTGGACTGGAGGAGGAGAACTCCTGGTGGAACGGTCCTTATCGGTTTACACTGGACTGGAGGAGGAGAACTCCTGGTGGAACGGTCCTTATCGGTTTACACTGGACTGGAGGGGTAGAACTCCTGACAGAACGGTCCTTATCGGTTTACACTGGACCGGAGGGGTAGAACTCCTGACAGAACGGTCCTTATCGGTTTACACTGGACCGGAGGGGTAGAACTCCTGACAGAACGGTCCTTATCGGTTTACACTGGACTGGAGGAGGAGAACTCCTGGTGGAACGGTCCTTATCGGTTTACACTGGACTGAAGGAGGAGAACTCATGGTGGAACGGTCCTTATCGGTTTACACTGGACTGGAGGGGTAGAACTCCTGGTGGAACGGTCCTTATCGGTTTACACTGGACTGGAGGAGGTGAACGCCTGACAGAACGGTCCTTATCGGTTTACACTGGACTGGAGGAGTAGAACTGGCAGAACGGTCCTTATCGGTTTACACTGGACTGGAGGAGGTGAACGCCTGACAGAACGGTCCTTATCGGTTTACACTGGACTGGAGGAGTAGAACTCCTGGTGGAACGGTCCTTATCGGTTTACACTGGACTGGAGGGGTAGAACTCCTGGTGCAACGGTCCTTATCGGTTTACACTGGACTGGAGGGGTAGAACTCCTGGCGGAACGGTCCTTATCGGTTTACACTGGACTGGAGGGGTAGAACTCCTGACAGAACGGTCCTTATCGGTTTACACTGGACTGGAGGGGTAGAACTCCTGACAGAACGGTCCTTATCGGTTTACACTGGACCGGAGGAGGAGAACTCCTGGCGGAACGGTCCTTATCGGTTTACACTGGACCGGAGGGGAAGAACTCCTGACAAAACGGTCCTTATCGGTTTACACTGGACTGAAGGAGGAGAACTCATGGTGGAACGGTCCTTATCGGTTTTCACTGGACTGGAGGGGTAGAACTCCTGGTGGAACGGTCCTTATCGGTTTACACTGGACTGGAGGGGTAGAACTCCTGGTGGAACGGTCCTTATCGGTTTACATTGGACTGGAGGGGTAGAACTCCTGGCGGAACGGTCCTTATCGGTTTACACTGGACCGGAGGGGAAGAACTCCTGACAAAACGGTCCTTATCGGTTTACACTGGACTGGAGGAGGAGAACTCATGGTGGAACGGTCCTTATCGGTTTACACTGGACTGGAGGGGTAGAACTCCTGGCGGAACGGTCCTTATAGGTTTACACTGGACTGGAGGGGTAGAACTCCTGGCGGAACGGTCCTTATCGGTTTACACTGGACTGGAGGGGTAGAACTCCTGGCGGAACGGTCCTTATCGGTTTACACTGGACTGGAGGGGTAGAACTCCTGGCGGAACGGTCCTTATCGGTTTACACTGGACTGGAGGGGAAGAACTCCTGACAAAACGGTCCTTATCGGTTTACACTGGACTGGAGGGGTAGAATTCCTGGCGGAACGGTCCTTATCGGTTTACACTGGACTGGAGGGGTAGAGCTCCTGGTGGAACGGTCCTTATCGGTTTACACTGGACTGGAGGGGTAGAACTCCTGGTGGAACGGTCCTTATCGGTTTACACTGGACTGGAGGAGGTGAACGCCTGGTGGAACGGTCCTTATCGGTTTACACTGGACTGGAGGGGGAGAACTCCTGGTGGAACGGTCCTTATCGGTTTACACTGGACCGGAGGGGTAGAACTCCTGGTGGAACGGTCCTTATCGGTTTACACTGGACCGGAGGGGAAGAACTCCTGACAAAACGGTCCTTATCGGTTTACACTGGACTGAAGGAGGAGAACTCATGGTGGAACGGTCCTTATCGGTTTACACTGGACTGGAGGGGTAGAACTCCTGGTGGAACGGTCCTTATCGGTTTACACTGGACTGGAGGAGGTGAACACCTGACAGAACGGTCCTTATCGGTTTACACTGGACTGGAGGAGGTGAACGCCTGACAGAACGGTCCTTATCGGTTTACACTGGACTGGAGGAGTAGAACTGGCAGAACGGTCCTTATCGGTTTACACTGGACTGGAGGAGGTGAACGCCTGACAGAACGGTCCTTATCGGTTTACACTGGACTGGAGGGGTAGAACTCCTGGTGGAACGGTCCTTATCGGTTTACACTGGACTGGAGGGGTAGAACTCCTGGTGGAACGGTCCTTATCGGTTTACACTGGACTGGAGGAGGTGAACGCCTGACAGAACGGTCCTTATCGGTTTACACTGGACTGGAGGGGTAGAACTCCTGGCGGAACGGTCCTTATCAGTTTACACTGGACTGGAGGAGGAGAACTCCTGGTGGAACGGTCCTTATCGGTTTACACTGGACTGGAGGAGGAGAACTCCTGGTGGAACGGTCCTTATCGGTTTACACTGGACTGGAGGGGTAGAACTCCTGACAGAACGGTCCTTATCGGTTTACACTGGACTGGAGGAGGAGAACTCCTGGTGGAACGGTCCTTATCGGTTTACACTGGACTGGAGGAGGAGAACTCCTGGTGGAACGGTCCTTATCGGTTTACACTGGACTGGAGGGGTAGAACTCCTGACAGAACGGTCCTTATCGGTTTACACTGGACTGGAGGAGGAGAACTCCTGGTGGAACGGTCCTTATCGGTTTACACTGGACTGAAGGAGGAGAACTCATGGTGGAATGGTCCTTATCGGTTTACACTGGACTGGAGGGGTAGAACTCCTGGTGGAACGGTCCTTATCGGTTTACACTGGACTGGAGGAGTAGAACTGGCAGAACGGTCCTTATCGGTTTACACTGGACCGGAGGGGTAGAACTCCTGACAGAACGGTCCTTATCGGTTTACACTGGACTGGAGGGGTAGAACTCCTGGCGGAACGGTCCTTATCGGTTTACACTGGACTGGAGGAGGTGAACGCCTGACAGAACGGTCCTTATCGGTTTACACTGGACTGGAGGGGTAGAATTCCTGACAGAACGGTCCTTATCGGTTTACACTGGACCGGAGGAGGAGAACTCCTGGCGGAACGGTCCTTATCGGTTTACACTGGACCGGAGGGGAAGAACTCCTGGTGAAACGGTCCTTATCGGTTTACACTGGACTGAAGGAGGAGAACTCATGGTGGAACGGTCCTTATCGGTTTACACTGGACTGGAGGGGTAGAACTCCTGTTGGAACGGTCCTTATCGGTTTACACTGGACTGGAGGAGGTGAACACCTGACAGAACGGTCCTTATCGGTTTACACTGGACTGGAGGAGGTGAACGCCTGACAGAACGGTCCTTATCGGTTTACACTGGACTGGAGGAGTAGAACTGGCAGAACGGTCCTTATCGGTTTACACTTGACTGGAGGAGGTGAACTCCTGGTGGAACGGTCCTTATCGGTTTACACTGGACTGGAGGGGTAGAACGCCTGGTGGAACGGTCCTTATCGGTTTACACTGGACTGGAGGGGTAGAACTCCTGGCGGAACGGTCCTTATCGGTTTACACTGGACTGGAGGAGGAGAACTCCTGGTGGAACGGTCCTTATCGGTTTACACTGGACTGGAGGAGGAGAACTCCTGGTGAAACGGTCCTTATCGGTTTACACTGGACTGGAGGAGGAGAACTCCTGGTGAAACGGTCCTTATCGGTTTACACTGGACTGGAGGAGGAGAACTCCTGGTGGAACGGTCCTTATCGGTTTACACTGGACCGGAGGAGGAGAACTCCTGGCGGAACGGTCCTTATCGGTTTACACTGGACCGGAGGAGGAGAACTCCTGGTGGAACGGTCCTTATCGGTTTACACTGGACTGGAGGGGTAGAATTCCTGGCGGAACGGTCCTTATCGGTTTACACTGGACTGGAGGGGTAGAACGCCTGACAGAACGGTCCTTATCAGTTTACACTGGACTGGAGGAGGAGAACTCCTGGTGGAACGGTCCTTGTCGGTTTACACTGGACTGGAGGAGCTGAACGCCTGACAGAATGGTCCTTATCGGTTTACACTGGACCGGAGGAGGAGAACGCCTGACAGAACGGTCCTTATCGGTTTACACTGGACTGGAGGGGTAGAATTCCTGGCGGAACGGTCCTTATCGCTTTACACTGGACTGGAGGGGTAGAATTCCTGGTGGAACGGTCCTTATCAGTTTACACTGTCAGTCACCATTAAGCCTGAGTGTCTATTACCAGGGCTGTCCGGTGCTCACCTGGGTAGGAGCGATTCTATTTGGCACACTATATGCTGGCTTGTCACTACATCTTTACTGAGGTTGTTCTCTTGGGCGCCTCAGGTGGCTCTGTCACCCGGCAGTTGCCATCGAGCCTAGCGTTGTTACGTTTGTTGTCAGGTACCGTTACCTTGGGCTGCAGTCTAAGTTGATTCCTGGGCATTCCGTTATTCCTCCGGTTACAGTACTGCCAGTAGTCCGTGATACATTCAGGGCCTCGTTCACCCTTCCTGGGCGTAGTCGCTATTGTGACACTCATCCGCAGAGAGTGCTTCTTGGGCCTCCCTATTAGGGCCTCCCAGCTTCCAGACCCAATAGCACCTTCTCTGTGTCTCACTGTTTCACACAAACTGTTCCTGACCTGTATCAGTATATGTACTGCTCTCTGATATAGATATATAATATACTGGACACATGTGGGTTAATGTTATTTTGTAACCTGTCCTGTGTCAGTATTGATTGTTTAACTATTGCTGGACCCGCGAGGGTTAGTGTTTGTCTGATTTCAATAAAACTGTGTTTTAGCAAACTGTCTGCGTCTGAGTGTACTTAAAACCATTACAATTATAGAATCGGACACCTTGCTGGCTTGGGAGCTTGATGTGGAGATCTCACAACGGGAGGCAAGTGGTCAAATCCAGAAAAAGATTTATACATAAATTGCTTGGGATTGTTAGCAGGCTCATTCTCAATCAGTAGCCTCAAGAAAGAGAGACTATGAAATACCATCATGTTGAATTCTCCATTATGGACAGCTCAACCGTGGTTCCTTCCACTTCTAGAACTATCAATAGATGCTTATTCCTCCCCATTTCCTCTTTTATTAACGGATTCCTTAGTGAACCCTTCTGAGCTACTAAAAACAAATCCATTACATTTCATTCCTTGGATGATTTTAGGGGTCCCTGGTTTATCAAAGATCTTTCAGAATCCGCTCAGGCACTTCTTTCTGAAGCCTGGGATCCATGCGCATGCTAAAAATCATGTTGGTCTGTTTGGTCAAGTTTGTGCTTGGAATGGAATCTGGATCCCGTTTTTACCAATATAACCAATATTCAGAGATCCAGTCTCTAGGATGTGACTGTTCTTGATTTTCTTGAATCCTGTCCAGGCAATGAAAACCACTTTCTGCCAAACTCACCATATTGTTGTCTTATTTCATTGTGTATCTTATGTCTGAGCATTGGATATTAAAGACAGATATTTTGTTCTGGTGGAGAAACATTGTCCTTTTCTCAAAGAGCAATCGATTTTCAGCCAGAGTTTCTATCCAGTCTTTCACCTACATCCAGAACTGTGCAGTGTGCTGCCTACAAATCTGTGAGTTACTCCCAATATCAGATCTCATAAAATCCAATCATCTTCTAATTTCTTTTTGGAAATCCCATCTTTTTGTCGGTATTGTAACTTTTTAGAGTATTGTGTTTCCCTGTGTCATTTACTGCTGGGCATTCTGTGTAACGTGATAAAGCTTGGGGTATTTTCTGTGTTTAGGTATTCTAAGCTAACAGCTTGGTTGAAACGACAAAGGAATGGTTGGAATGTTGGTTGATTACTGCTGTGCTTCATTCATCAGCATGGCTTGAATAGAGGCACTCTGAGTGGACAATAAATAACCTTCTCTGGTGAACTGGGACACCACTGTTCCAAGTCCTAATTTGGATTCTTATCTTGTTAAGAGTGTTTGGAAATATAGGCCATTCCCTGATTGGTTAAGCTTGCCAACACTGTTCCAAGCCATAATGGTTTGAGAGATATCTGCATTCAAAGTTTGACATTTCCTGCTGTCAGCAGGAGATCTGTGTCGGCCGACACGAGGAGGCTCTGCAACAGAGCCACAATCACGTGTTGTTCTTTAAAAAAAAAAAAAAAAAAACAGTATTGGTATGGTCTACAAAGTGTCTGGCATTCAAGGGATAGTAATACCTGAAAATAAGTTTATTTTATATTGTAGCCCTTAAAAAACCATGAAAAATGATATAAGTCTTATCTCCCAAACCTTTATGGTTTGGGAGATATTCAGAAGTAACGTTTCCCCTGGAGTGACGTCATTGCTCCACCCTTCAGATTTGGAATCTGGTCCCGGGACCGACCGTGCCTCTCCAGAAGTGCTGAGATTATGATCTTTAAAAAGAATTTCTTAATTGGAATGGTCTACAAAGTGTGCTTTCAAGTCAGGCACACTTTGTACACAGTTCCAATTAAGTAGTTCTTTTGAAAGATCATGATCTCGGCACTGCTAAAGAGCTGCCAGTTGCTATGTGGACTGAATTCCAAATCTGTCCACTAGATGGCAGACTTGGCTGAAACAGCCAGGAAAAGTGTACTATACTATATTTTACATATGAATATCTCCCAAACCATAAAGGTCTGGGAGATAAGACTTATATCATCTTTCATGGTTTTTTTAAGGGCTACAATATAAAATAAACTTATTTTCAGGTATTACTATCCCTTTCAGTCCAACTATATGCAAAAAAAAAAAAATGTTTCTGGGAAATGACTATCCCTTTAAATCCTCTTATTTTAAACCTATTTCACATGTCTCTAGTAATGTTATAGATCAGCTTTACACTTGCATAATATGAAGTTTCCTGGTCTTGCAACAAAATTTGTGGCTTTTCCTAACGTCGTAAAGGAAAGTCAGGATTTTATTAAAAACAGAGAATGTATACCCATCCTGTTTGTGTTTCTTGATAGGTCGACTTCTCAACTACAACAGAACACCTTTAAATTGATGGTAATGTCTCTTTAAAACATGCTCCCGAGTCTTCTGTATGTTAAAAGTAACCTGTTGTGCTATGTATAATACCTCACTTGTTTGTGGTCCAAAAGTTATGAAGAGCTAAAGATTCCCTGCTCGCCCCTTTCTGTCCATGTCACGGTGAAGATACAGACTGGTGAGGACGGCTGCAGCGAGGGAGAATCTTCAGTAATCAAAGGGAAATCCTGTCTTCCTTTGTCAAGGATGGGGGTGGGGGTCAGGATTTCTTTTATACTTACTGAAGTTTGTCCCTCGCTGCAGCACGACCCGATTACAGATTGGTGGGAGGCAGCCAGACAGGGGCGGTTGGTGGATCTTTAGCTCTTCATAACTTTTGAGCTACAGACAAGTAAGGTATTATTTGTAGCTCAGTAGGTTACTTTAAACATAGGGGAGGAAGCTTTAAAGCGAAATGACTATCCCTTTTAAGAAACAAGTTACTTGAAATAAGTTTGGTTACTTCTGGATTCAAGGTCAAGAATTTGTCATCAAAGAAAGAGGAAGATAGTTTCATTGGAAGCAACTGCTGTTATGGTTACTGAAAGGGGGATTGGTTGGGATATAGTAGGGGTGGGGGTTAACATGTTTGATTGGTAACATTATTCTCTGTATGGTACAGTTTATTTTTATTTATATATATATATATATATATATATATATATATATATATATATATATATATATAATTTTTTTTTTTTTATTATTATGGAGTAGTAAAGACATATTATATGCTAGAAACATCCACATATTAATGAGTCTCCTATCCTCTTCCTCTTAGAAACAAGCAGTGCAGTCTGTGATCCTGATTTTCTGTCCCTTGTGCCCGGGAACCTATCTTGTGGGAGCAGTGATGATGTGGCCCACAGTGGGGGGACGCTACCCGCCAAACACATGCTCTGCAGTGATGGGAAGAATACTCTACACGAGCCATAGAGTGTAAAGGAACCGAATTAAGACTGTGCTGGGTACCAGAATCTTCCACCAAGGAGAGGAACGCAGGGACTACTGGGTATCTGACTTCACTGACGGCCAGGACTGAGGTGAGTGCAGGTCCCAGATGTTGGTGACCAGGGGAGCAGTCCTGGCATTTATATTGGGGTTTAAACCAAGGTAGGGGGTATCTTTTGGGGAATAGCGTGTTGTTGGGGGCTGTCTGTGGGGGGGAGCTCTATGAGAGCTGCAGAGTGTTTGAGGACAAATGGTTTTACTAAAATATTGGTTGCTCTGGTGGTGAATGTGTCTGGAGATGCAGGTAATGTGTTCCTGAGGGAGTGGCACTCAGGTTTTTGGGCCTCAAATTCACTATCCTTTTATTAGGGATAATATCCCCCTCTCCCCCCAATATCCGATACTTTACATATAGCTACAGGGAAGCGTCTCATAGATGTGTGTGTGTGTGTGTGTGTGTGTGTGTGTGTGTGTGTGTGTGATGTGTGCACAGAGCAAGTCTATGTATGTTGCATTCTGTATGGGAATTTAATGTTAATGAAGTAACATAAAGGATATATAGCTCCTAAAATTGGTGGGGGAGGTAGAGTACACTCTTTGGTTGGGTGCTGTTAGTTGGGGAGGTTCCTGTCCTTTCTGTGGGGGGACTGTATTCATGGGGTACACTGTCCTTTTCTGCAAATTTATGATGGTGGGGGCTGTCCTTAGACAATGTCCTTATCTGTGTGACGGAAGAATGAAACCCCAGCTTTATGGGGCGTGGGGGATTGAGACCTGAGCTGTATGGGGGGTTGTGCCAGTATGAAACACCATCTATATGGAGGGAGGTGCCAGAGTGAGGTCTCAGCTGTATGGGGGGGGGGGGGGTGCAGGATACTGCTGTTAATGGAAAGTAACTTCTATCACTTTCTTCCCTCCTCTTTTCCTTCAGTTCAGAGTATTGTTGGTTCCTCAAAAGTTGCAATGAAGCTTCTTGAAAATTCACGATTTGAAGCTGTGAATTCCCAGCTATGTGCAGAGACCGGAGACGCGCACATTATCGGCAGGTAAGCGAGCATCTGGGGGATACTTTTATAGGCAGGTGTTTGGTTTCATAAATTGTTGTCTTCAGTTCAACACTCTTAGCTTTTTGTACTGGCATCCGCTCTGCAGGTATTCACCGTCAGCCTATACCCACTGTCATTCATTGACAGCCCTGGCGGTTCGCATCCGCGCTCGCTCCCTGGCGGTTCGTATCCGCGCTCGTTCCCTGGCGGTTCGCATCCGCGCTCGTTCCCTGGCGGTTCGCATCCGCGCTCGTTCCCTGGCGGTTCGCATCCGCGCTCGTTCCCTGGCGGTTCGCGTCTGCGCTCATGGCGTTTCTTTGACTCCTATCTGGAAGGCTCTGTTAGAGGAGATGTTACGTGCACAGATTTGTTAGAAATCCTTCTAATGATTCCAACTGGAAGCACAAGAGGACACTCACTACTTTTTAGAGGTTTATTCTGTGGTTTATTAGGCAATTTACAGCAGTCTCTATCTACATTATAGCAGCATTATGTTTGTGTAGACGTGCATCAGGATACCATTATTTGGATTATTTGTTCTAGACAAAGGATTGCTTTATGGCTGCACCCATCCATACGTTTTGGACATACGTAGACATTTCAAAGCAATACACAGGCTTTGAAAAACAATTTATTTTTTGGAAAAACAAATTCCAGCGGGGACGTTAATCGGTCCCGGGGTGGGGGTTCCCTTTCAATGCAACTATTAATGTAGGCATCAACAAGCGGCCTTAAAAGGGTTCTGAGAAAAAAATCATCAACTTCTCCAGGATTTTCAAAAGGGTCATTCAAAGCAGAGTGGACTGAGAGTGCACCCATCCCTCTAGGGAAGGTGGAAGACTGCTTCCCCCACTCTCTGGGTATTAGAGCATTTCCGGAGTGAAGAATCATATAAGCCAATTTTTATTTATTTATGTTTTTCTTGCGGAATGGTAAAGGGGGAAGATTGCCTGTAAGATCTGGAAAGAGAGAACTCCAAACCTGTCTCCATCCTTTGAAAACATTCCGACCAGAAGCGCTTTATTCACTCTTAATCCCCTCAGGATAAGGTTGTTTTTGCTTATACCTTTCCAGTCCTCCTGTCTTGCACACCAACATTTCAGTTCTCTAACCATCAGCTTTTCATATATGTTAAAAGCCATTTGTATATTAACCTCATCGGATTGCGACACATCAGGTGCGTATGCGGTATTAAAAATAGAATCTAATTTGACAGTTCTATTCCTTCTTTGTCTTTCAAATTTAGACTCCAGAGAAATGGAAGATAGACCGTCCCCCAGCGCATATCCCATTTATACCTTGGGAGCTTTTTTCCCCCCTAGTCCGAGTTCTTTGGTGCGATTATTGAGAATATAAATGTATTCTGTGGATAGAATGAAAATATTAAAAATTGTGTACAACGTTTCCATTTGCACTATAATGTAGCACTAAAAGTATATGTTTATTTGGTGTGTTTATATAGTTGGCAAAGGGAATTGGGTTTCTAGAGCACGGGCAGCCTTTTCCCTTTCTGGCCAATCTTTATAGTCGTGGTAGATTGCACCTTAGAGGAAGGGGGGGTGCCACGGTGCTGGGCGTTAGGGCTGGAGGAGACTTTAAACTAGAAAGGGGGGTGCTGCAACACAGGATGGGGAAGATAGTAGTATAATTGAAGAAATGGGATCAGAGAATGGGGGTGGAGAGGGGGAATGTGTTCATCTAATAGGGAGTTGCCATTGTTACAGCCTGATAAAAGACAAATACACTTGACAAAGAACGACAACATGATAAAATGTATTCCTGCAAATGCTCGTAGTCTGGCTGGTAAGATGGGGGAACTAGAAGTGATTGATTTGTAATACATGAGCAGTATGATCTTATTGGTGTGTCTCAAACCTGGTTAGATGATACGTATGACTTGGCAGTCAATCTAGAGGGTTATTCACTTTTAGGAGGGACAGGGTTAATAAAAGGGGAGGAGGAGTATGCCTATATGTAAAGCCTTAAATCTTAGTTTAAGGGAAGATATAAATGAAGGGTCCAATAAAAAGGAAGAGGCCTTGTGGGTTGAAATACACACTGGGGAGACACATAATAAAGATACTGGTGGGGATCTGCTACAAGCCACCTAATGTTGGGGAGTTGGAGGAAGCCCATCTTTTACTGCAAATGGAAAAGGCTTCTAGTTCAGCAAAGGTAATTATAATGGGAGATTTCAACTATCCTGAAATTGACTGGAGCAATATGACTTCCGGCACAACAAAGGGAATTTTTTTTTTTTTTTTTTTTTTTTTAGTATGATAATATAACGGAAGCTAAGAATGGACCGCGTCTCCTTGCGCCATCGTTCCTGGGTCTCTCCTTCCTGGCGCCGTCGGATGCACCGGTCGAGCAGATAAACGGTCCGGTGGTTGACTCAAGGTGGTGTCGAACCCCGGAGTATCCGACTCTGCATCGAAGGATGCGGATCGAGGAGGGGTCGACGGGCTCTCGAACCATTGAGCGTTGTAGTACTGGACCACCGGGCAGTAGAGAATGAAGCCTCTTCTCCTGGGCTACGAAGAACAGGGAAAGTGTTGCAGGAACAAAGGGTAGCGGTCGCCAAGCCATTGAAGCACTCCGGTGCTCGAATCTAAGGTATTGCCAGAACTGTAAGAAGCAAGCAGAGTCCACATTGCCGTCTGACAGCATCTGAAGTTTGGTAGCAGGATACTGGCAGCAGATGGTCGAATGATGCAGGAACCTGGGATCAGATGGGCAGCAGAGTGGCCGCTTTAATACCATAGGAACACACAAGACTCCAGGACTCTGGTTCACTCCAAAACATAACTCACTTTATTTCACAAAAGCCACACACATTTATACAAGTCAACTACATTGAAACGTGTGGGGAAACCAGATACAATAGGACATGATCCAATCATAATACGTCAGACAAAGGCCAGCAACAGATGGCCTTAACAGATACAATAACTCAGACATGATTACATTTCAGATACAAAAGGGTTTGAAGAACAAAGACTTGAAGACTTGAACTAATTACCACACGGCAGGGGGTCTGACTGCAGTTCACAATAGCTTAATTAACACCCAGCATGAGGTCTTGCTACAGTACACATAGTCACTGGCTTGAGGGACTGCAATACACATTGGAATAATGAACCCCTCACTGCCTATTCCCTTGGAAGCAAGCCATCAGTCTACCACAGGGCGGTTGTGTGTGTAATAAAATCCATTTCCTCATCCACATGAAGCGTATACAAAGTGTTTTTAGTGCACAACCAGGGAAAAAATGTCCACGTTTTTTTGGTTAAGCAGTCTTAGGGCCAGAAAAGGGCTCAGGTAACGGGTAGGATCCGTTACAGATAAATGATGATTTTATGTCCCAACTAGTAGAGGAGCTAACTAGAAAAGAGGCCTTGCTTGACCTAGTGCTCTCAAACAATTCCAACATAATAAACAATGTACAAGTAAGCGAACATTTAGGCAAGTGACCACAGTATGGTATCCTTTGAAATTTATGAGAAACCCAATAGCAAGGGTTTAACCAAAACATTCAATTCTAAAAAGGCAACTTTTACAAAGGTAAAAGACGTATTAAAGAATATTCAGTGGGATGTAATTTTCATAGCTAAAAATGCACAAGAATCATGGAATGTATTTAAAATGCTTTTAGACAAATGTATGCGACAATATATATCATTGGGGAATAAGAGGAGTAAAGGGGAAACCAGTGTGGCTTAATAATGAGGTTTTCAGGGAAATGAGAAATCAGAAACAGGCTTTTAAAGTGTTTACCTCAAATGGGACAGATTCATCCTTTGTATTTAAAGAGTCTAATAAAATCTGCTATTAAGCTAGCTAAAATTGCAAATGAGAGAAAATATTGCTAATTAGAGCAAGAAAAAACCCAAACAATTCTACAAGTATATTAATAACAAAGCTCATCTGCAGTACACAATTAGGCATCTCACTGCAACGAGGATGAGGGCAGCTTTTTACGTGCATGCAGAGCACAACGCTCATCTGAGGCACTCATCCACACAGAGAAATGCTGACATGAAGGGAGTAAAAGAACAGCCACTCGCAGCAATGCAGATGAGGGCAGCTTCTTATGCCACCCCTGTAAAGGGCTTCAATTTCCACTCGCCCTCACTCAATTTCTCCTCGCCAAATGCGAGGAAGAGAGAGGAAATTTTGAGCCGTGTGTATGTATGTTTATATATAATAGGTCTATGTGGGTTTTCTGTTTCCATGATAGGCAGCTGTATCTGTATAATAGCTGAAATATCGGGAAAAAAGTTACTAGTCTTCCCAGTGTTAAATGTAGAGAACATTCTTTCTTCCTAAATTCTTTTGTTTAAAGTGACAAATTGTGATGATCCAGCGCTAGATATGCCTGTGTTGCTTGGACAGTCTGTAATCTGTGTGGATTGTGTGCACTCTGTATTGTGTATAGTCTGTAATCGGTGTGGATTGTGTGCGCTCTGTATTGTGTATAGTCTGTAATCTGTGTGGATTGTGTGCGCTCTGTATTGTGTATAGTCTGTAATCGGTGTGGATTGTGTGCGCTCTGTATTGTGTATAGTCTGTAATCGGTGTGGATTGTGTGCGCTCTGTATTGTGTATAGTCTGTAATCGGTGTGGATTGTGTGCGCTCTGTATTGTGTATAGTCTGTAATCGGTGTGGATTGTGTGCGCTCTGTATTGTGTATAGTCTGTAATCTGTGTGGATTGTGTGCGCTCTGTATTGTGTATAGTCTGTAATCGGTGTGGATTGTGTGCGCTCTGTATTGTGTATAGTCTGTAATCGGTGTGGATTGTGTGCGCTCTGTATTGTGTATAGTCTGTAATCGGTGTGGATTGTGTGCGCTCTGTATTGTGTATAGTCTGTAATCGGTGTGGATTGTGTGCGCTCTGTATTGTGTATAGTCTGTAATCGGTGTGGATTGTGTGCACTCTGTATTGTGTATAGTCTGTAATCGGTGTGGATTGTGTGCACTCTGTATTGTGTATAGTCTGTAATCGGTGTGGATTGTGTGCACTCTGTATTGTGTATAGTCTGTAATCGGTGTGGATTGTGTGCACTCTGTATTGTGTATAGTCTGTAATCGGTGTGGATTGTGTGCACTCTGTATTGTGTATAGTCTGTAATCGGTGTGGATTGTGTGCACTCTGTATTGTGTATAGTCTGTAATCGGTGTGTATTTCTCCAGGATAGAGAGTTACTCTTGCAAAATGGCCGGTGATGACAAGCACATGTTTAAGCAGTTCTGCCAGGAGGGGGAGCCGCACATCCTTGAAGCTTTGTCTCCCCCACAGACTGGAGGGCTCAGCCCCAGCAGGTAACACTCCACCCTTAGAGTAGCAACATTTACCCCCTAAAATAAAGATGGGCACTCACACATGAGTCTCTCCTTCAGGTTGGGGAAAAGCCAGGGTGGGGAAGATGAGGGCCCACTCAGTGATAAGTGCAGCAGGAAAACGCTCTTCTATCTGATCGCTACTCTGAACGAATCCTTCAGACCAGACTATGACTTCAGTACCGCAAGGAGCCACGAGTTCAGCCGTGAGCCTAGTCTCAACTGGGTGAGTGCAGGAGTGTGATGAGGTGGGTGAGTGCAGGAGTGTGATGAGGTGGGTGAGTGCAGGAGTGTGATGAGATGGGTGAGTGCAGGAGTGTGATGAGGTGGGTGAGTACAGGGGTACAGGAGAAAGCTAAGCTGGGTGATTGGGATGTTCATTGAATGTACTCAAATGGATCACTAGGAGGTGTAGGTGTACAATATCAGGTCTAGTGGTACGGTGTTGATTTAGTTGTCTGTACTGTGTGGATGTAGGTGTGTAAATTAACAGGAGGCGTATAATAGGTTTAATGGTACTGTGTACATATTACTAAGAGGTGTATAATATCAGGTCTAATGGTACTGTGTACATATTACTAAGAGGTGTATAATATCAGGTCTAATGGTACTGTGTACGTATTACTAAGGTGTATAATATCAGGTCTAATGGTACTGTGTACGTATTACTAAGAGGTGTATAATATCAGGTCTAATGGTACTGTGTACGTATTACTAAGAGGTGTATAATATAAGCTCTGGTGGTACTGTGTATGTATTACTAAGGTGTATAATATCAGGTCTAATTGTACTGTGTGGATGTAGGTGTAGGTACCACTAGGAGGTGTATAATGGTACTGTGCGGATGTAGGTGTAGGTACCACTAGGAGGTGTATAATGGTACTGTGCGGATGTAGGTGTAGGTACCACTAGGAGGTGTATAATGGTACTGTGCGGATGTAGGTGTAGGTACCACTAGGAGGTGTATAATGGTACTGTGCGGATGTAGGTGTATGTACCACTAGGAGGTGTATAATGGTACTGTGCGGATGTAGGTGTATGTACCACTAGGAGGTGTATAATGGTACTGTGCGGATGTAGGCGTATGTACCACTAGGAGGTATATAATGGTACTGTGTGGATGTAGGCGTATGTGCCACTAGGAGGTGTATAATGGTACTGTGTGGATGTAGGTGTATGCATTGCTAGTAATTGTATAATATCAGATCTAGTGGTACTGTCTCTTTAATGTGTGGATCTAGGTGGTGTAACACTTCAGTTTTCTAGAAGGTTCTGACCTTGAATCCATTTCTCAGGTTGTGAATGCTGTGAACAGCAGCCTGGTCTCCGCTTTGGGTGAAGACTTTTCCTCCCTGAAGCAGACTCTTTGGGATGCGGTGGATGAAGAAATCAACTTGTCTGAGTGTGACATCTACAGGTGAGGATCCATGACTTCACTAAACCATTGTCCTCTGTAGGACGTGTTCTAATGTACATCTCTTCTCTCCATTTTGTAATAGGTTTGACATGTAGCTTGCCCCTCCTAGTGCAGTGGATATTTAGGGTGCTAGGAGGTGTGTGTGTGTGTGTGTGTGTGTGTGTGTGTGTGTGTGTGTGTGTGTGTGTACAACTAGTTGGTGGTTTTTGCGAGGGGTGTGTGATGTTTGGTACTAATTGGCAGGTCTGGGTGCAGATTTGAGGTGCCTTGAAGTATGTACCCCCCTCTATGCAGCTAATGTATAATTGCTCCCTCTAGGTGCAATGTCTGTTTATAATTAAACCTACTCCCAAGTACAGTTACTGTGTATAATTACCCTCCTCTCTTGGTGCAGTTATAACCCGGACCTGGACTCTGACCCATTTGGAGAAGATGGCAGTCTGTGGTCCTTTAACTATTTCTTCTACAACAAGAAGCTGAAGAGAATAGTCTTCTTTACCTGCCGCTCCATCAGGTGACCCCCGCCTCTCAGTGTTCACAGTAGTAGTAGTAGTAGTAGTAGTAGTAGTAGTAGTAGTAGGAGACGGGTAGGACATTGGCCAGACTCCCTCACTAGACTGGATTACTGGTACTCTGTAGTAGTAGTAGGAGACAGGTAGGACATCGGCCAGACTCCCTCACTAGACTGGGTTACTGGAACTCTGTAGTAGTAGTAGTAGGAGACGGGTAGGACATTGGCCAGACTCCCTCACTAGACTGGGTTACTGGAACTACTGTAGTAGGAGACGGGTAGGACATTGGCCAGACTCCCTCACTAGACTGGGTTACTGGAACTACTGTAGTGGTAGTAGTAGTAG